>JBBPCZ010143658.1:0-19895 GCA_037974445.1 Brycinus macrolepidotus | reverse complement strand
TATAGATATATATATATATATATATATATATATATATGTGGAGAACAGCGGCTTTCTGCCTGGAAACCAGCCACACACACCATAGTTGGTCAGTGGGGGCTCATGAGCATTAACATTAGCCAATGTGAGAGAAGCAGTTACTTGTTTAGAGGTACCCTGGGTTCCTTTGTGACTTTCCAAACTATTACACACCTTGATCTTGGACTGATCTTTGTTGGTTGACCACATGGGGAAAGTAACAGTGGTCTTGAAATTCCTCCATTTGTACACAATCTGTCGGTCTGTAGTGAAGTCCAAACTCCTTAGAGATGGTTTTGTAATTTTTAAACCCTGATGAGCATCATCAGGTCTTTTTCTTATGTCCTCAGAAATCTTTGTTCATGCCATGATCCATCCCACAAACATGTGTTGTGAAGATCAGACTTTGATAGGTCTTTGTTCTTTAAATAAAGCAGGGCACCCACTCACACTAGATTATTTATTTATTAATATAAATATAAATCTATATTCCTTATTCATATTGTAAATTGTACTTTACTGTATATTATATTGCTCAGTTTATTGTTCTTTGTATCTTTATATATTGTTGTTGTTTTTTATACTGTTGTGCCTGAGAGACACCATCAACTGGAATCAAATTCCTTGTATGTGTTCGCTCACATACTTGGCCAATAAACGCGATTCTGATTCTGATTCTGATTATCATCCCATTGATTGAAAACACTTGACTCTAATTTTGCTCTCAGATGAACAGCTAATCCTAGAGATTCATAGTTTTGCCACTCACAGATATGTAATATCGAATCATTCACTCATTAAATAAATGGCCAAGTACTTTATCTACTTTTAGGAATTGTGAAAAAATCTGATGTTTTAGATTATATTTATGCAGATATATAGAGAAGTCTGCAAGGTTCATACACTTTTAGGCACCACTGTATACACACACACCAACAAACCTAAACAGTACGAGCACCTGTCTAATGTGCTTTCAGTCCTAAAGTACTGTCAAAACAGCTCAACAAGCTGAGGCATGGACTCCACAACACCACTGAAGGTGTGCTTCGGTATGTGGCACCAGGACGTCAGCAGCAGATCCTTTAAGTCCTGTAAGTTGCGAGTTTGGACCTCTGCAGCTTGGATTTGTTGTTTCAGTACATCCCACAGATGTTGTTTTACAGATTTAGAGATGCCACCATGATCTGGCTCTTGACAAAGTCTCTCAGGTCTTTCTCCCTGCCCATTTCTCCTGCATCCAGCACATCAGCGTCAAGAACCAACTGTTCACTTATATATACCAAACATGGACATGTGCAGTAAAACAATAATTATTAACAATAGTATTCACTTCATCCATGAGTGGTCATAATGTTTTGTTTTATTGGTATACATAAGACATCTGAACTTAACACTTTAACAATCACTGGGTAACAGATTCCTCTGGTTTGATTAATGTTACTAATGGTTAATTAATGCTTTATAGAATCCTGTTTTTACTTTCATTTCGCCTGACTTACATTCATATTCATCAACTACCATACCTGTCCATCACGCAGAGCCAGTTTTTCTTGGAAGTAATAGTGTGTCCCTTTATTCTAGGTGTTACTATAGCGCCCCCTACTGTAGATATCAGAACATCAGAAAACATCAGGCCACATCTGTCAAGCTGCCTTTCCAAAGTGAGTCGGTTTACTGGCTGTGTTCAATGTAATTAACTCTCTAGAACAACACATACACACACACACACACACACACACACACACACACACACACACACTGATATAAGAGAAAACACTGATACGGACAAAAAAAGGAGGAAATTCTTTGTATGTAAGGAATACAACAGTTTATTTTATTTGTACTTGTTAAATTATAGGAAGGTATAACACCATGAGTTTCAATCAAACTGAGCTGCAAATTTAGTCTAGACCCTTACCCAATATACACTATATGGACAAAACCATTGGGACACCACTTTATTATTGAATTCAGGTGGCCGCCCTACCTTCCAATGAAGAGCAATCTTAATGCTTCAGCATGCCAAGATATTCTGGACAACGCCATGCTTCCAACTTTGTGAACCCAGTTTGGGGAAGACCCTCTTCTATTCCAGCATGACTGTGCCCCAGTGCACAAAGTAAGATCCATAAAGACATGTTTGATGAGTTCGGGGTGGAAGAACTTGACTGGCCCGCACATATCCCTGACCACAACCCCATCCAACACCTTTAGGATGAACTGGAACGGAGATTGCGAGCCAGGCCTTATCGTCCAACATCAGTGCATGAACCTCATAAATGCTCTACAGAATGAATGGGCACAAATTCCCACAGAAACACTCCAAAATCTTGTGGAAAGCCTTCCAAGAGGAGTGGAAACTGTTACAGCTGCAAAGGGGGACCAACTCCATATTAAAGTCTATGGGTTTGAAAGCAATATGTCATTAAAGTCCCTGTTGGTGTAACGGTCAGGTGTCCCAATACTTTTGTCCATATAGTGTATCCCAATATATCCTTAAAAAATAATACAGTAGAAAACACAGTAGAACAGTGTGCTTTTACACATTAACACATGTAGATAAATTCGAAATCAGTTTCAAACAGTGAGAAACTCCTTCTGAGTTTCAGGGCTGTCTTCTCAAGGCAAGTTGCCTTGGTAGAAAAACAGGGAGAATTGGCCCCGCCCCCTCTCCCCCACTCCCCAAGCCCACTGTAACTGAGTTGAGAGTCAGACACGGTTTTACACGGTAAGTCCAGCCCAAAACACACAACTAAACTAGGGGAGTCTAGTCAGTAGTCCAGACTCAAATGTTTTCATGTGCAGGACAACTTCTTTCAACTGATAAAGACTCGTATTTCTTTCCCGTCACATGATTTCCAGCTGTTTGTGTAGGTTTGTGTAGAACTATGAAGATGGCGATAGTAACGGTCACGGCTCTTTAACCATCTACAGGCTAACAGAAGCTAACTGGGCTCCTTTCTGTCAGTGTAGAGCATGTTTAATAAAGGAATGGGTTCTTCTCTAGCTTTACTGAACTGTGGGCAGGTCTTTACTTTTCATTTTTAAGTTGAGGTAAGACGCGGAACTGTGTGTGTGTGTTGGGGGGGGGAGGGGGGGTTACATTAGCACTGTGAGAAGGTGCTGGCACTAAATAATGGACTTAATCATTTAGAAACACGTTGTTACGAGCTGACCAGGTCGGTGTAACAGTGTTATATATGTGCTGTTTGTTCACCCAAAGAGAGAGAGAATGTGTAAAGAGGGAGAGGGAGGAGGACGGAGAGAGAGAGAGAGAGTAAAGGGGTGAGAGAGAGAGTAAAGGGGGAGAGAAAGAGAGGGAGAGAAAGAGAGAGGGAGAGTGTAAAGGGGATGAGAGAGAGAGTATAAAGGGGCTGAGAGAGGGAGAATGTAAAGGGGAGAGAGAGCAAGGGGTGAGAGAGAGTAAAGGGGGAGAAAGAGTAAAGGGAGTGAGAGAGAGAGAGAGTAAAGAGGGTGAGAGAGTAAAGGGGTGAGAGAGAGTGTAAAGGGGGAGAGAAAAAGAGAGGGGGCGCTCATTTTAGGTACTAATAACAAATGATGCTTTATACAGTTTATAGTCACTAATAGTTTCATCAGTTTGTATATATTTGTATCAACTTGTATTCATTTGTATCAGTTAAATTTAAATAAGAGGTTATTCTCTCTTGTAATTAACATGGACGGTGATGTGTAAAACTTTATTTAAAAACACTAGACAGTGAATAAAACCTTGTGTTTGTGTGTGTGTGTAGAGAGTGATGAGAGAGAGAGAGACAGAAGCTCACTGCCCCCAGCTGTGTTTACTTCATCGCCAGAACAGAGTAGTGGGTGGTTTGTGCCAAAAATTATATCACGGTTATTAAGATTTCTGTCAGTTTCGGTGGATACCACGGTATTGTGATTTGATGTTTTTTTCAAATAGAGCCAAGTGGTCTGGTGGTTAGGGAGTTGCCCCTGCGATCGGAAGGTTGTGAGTTTGAATCCCAAGACTGCCAGTCTGCTCGCCGGGGGCTGTGCCGGTGGCTGCCCACTGCTTGACTTGGTGAATGGGTTAAATGCAGAGAACTGTTTAGTGCAGTTCACACTGTGTGCTGTGGTGTGTTCACATGTGACAAATGGACACTTTACACAGAACAATGGCTTATTGTAGTAAAGATATTCATATATGACAACTGAATAGGGTGAATTCAGCTAAAAAATAATTAATACAACACACAGTGGGGTTCCTGGCCATTCTGGTGCTCTAGGTGAGTTTTTTGTGGATGGAGCCGGGATACAAGTTTGTTTTTCCACTGAGGGTGTTATCACCAAAATTTTTTTCAGGGTGGGTCGGTGGGTGTACCCTCTCAGTGCCCTGTGTCTGTGTCACTCTGGGTTGGAATTTATTTATTGGGTAACAAATTGTGTATGATATCTTTACAAAGTATGGCTCAACATTTTGTTATAGTTCACACAAAACTATTCTTCAGTGACACGATTGGTAATTTCATCCACTTTCTTTATTGTGTTGGCCCTTGCTTTCAACTCTAATGGCATGTTTTAAAAAAACATTGTAAGCTAATGTCTTTTTTCCTAACCTCAGACATGTTTAAGGTTACTTGATATTATATATTGCTCTATTATTATTATTATTATTATTATTATTATTATTATATTTTTATATCAGCAGATTAGGCTCTGTAGGCTAAGCCTATCTATTCTACAATACTTTGTTGAATTAAACCAGATTTTTATCAACTCATCAGTTCATCAACCAACAGTGCTTAAATTCGTTAATGTTTCAGTTCATCAAATTCATCAACCGAGCTTAAATTTATTTTGTTGAAATGGTGGATTCATCTAGCCTGTTCTTCAACCTGGCCATTAATTCATCAGACTATTTTGAAACATATCTTCTAATCAGCTGAATACATTTTATTGCAGGTGTTCTCTAGGCTACACCTGCATCAGCAGACACCAGCTATGCAGTTCAATTGTTTGCAGTTATCAGAGAAAATTACTGGGATAGGCTACTGTAACCAAATTATACTTTTACACAGTTTGGGGGATTATCATCCATTTGAAGTCCATTCATAATCATTAAGAGCTCTTAATCTGTCTGCTTAATTGTTGGCTGTGATTCTGCACTAACACTGATGTGAGGTCTCTCTTTTTATCAGGTTCTATGAATGCACTAGTGCTGGAGCTCATTTCGGTAGCCTTTTAACATCATCCAAATTTACCTGAAACATATTGTCCCATATTACTAAACCAAGTAAATATCCTAATTAAAAACAAATGTAAAAATAATTTCAAAATGTGCTTATTTTGGTGCACTTGTTTATACACAATTTATATCTACAAAGCATTAATAATTCAATTGTGTACCTTTTTATAAAGATCAAGCTGAAGCATATGGTATTTCTCTTACCTCTTCTTGTTTGGGTCAACTTCTGTTTGATGCTGACCACAACCCCCCATATAATATGAGGTCTCAGCACCAATTGCTTTGATGTACATTTTTCAGGACAGAAGTACAATATTGTTTTCTTAAGCTGTTCCAATATACCTGAATTCACCCTATATTTCAAATATTTTTGCTGTGCAAAATTGCAACAAAAGAACTGCACAACAAACAGGTAAAACTGTCATTACTGCTTTCTTTTTAGAATATCTTTTTAAAAACATCTACAAACTACATCTACATTTAAAGACAAACCAAATTATGCTACACGCCTCCTAGACTGAGAATGAGCTTCATTATTAGATGAAAGGTCCCCACATAAACAAACCATAACTTAGTTTGTCATTATGGTCCAGCGTTTGCTTTTACAGTTATACACAGAGCCTCATGACAGTAATTCCAGTGATCATGTGTCTGACCCTTCTCTGTTTCACAGACCCCGCTGGTTTACCACATCGTCTCTGATGGCCATAATTGCAACCTGTCTTGTTATTCAAGCATGTTTTGTTCTGAGGTGATGAAGCGGGTCGCCAGTGTTTCCACCACTGCCCACAACAGTGGCGTGCCATGCTTTTAATTGTATGCTCTTTTGCTCGAAACCACTTCCACTTCCTCTTTTTGGCACAAATTCTTCTCTGTCATCACTTTTCTCTTTCTCTTCACTTTGCAGGTCTGTTTTTCTCATCCTTTTTCATGTAGTTTGCAGGGGAGCTCTCACTAGTGGCTGCATCCGTGTGGGCATGTGTGTGCTTCTGTCACTAGTAACATGTTCAAGTTAGGTGTTTGTGATGTGTTCAAATTTACATTGTGGTCTAAATTTGTGGCATTTTGGAATAAAATTACGAAACTCATACATTAGCAAAACTGATGTGGCCTGGATCCAGACCAAATCATCCGTAAGATCTGTCTTGGATCCGTTATGGTTTCTTTTGGCACAACGGGCCAGTACCAGCTCAGATCTGGTTTGTGGATCTGGGCCAGCACTGGTTTGGCACCAGACCGGTTCCCAGTGATTTCTTTACTCATATGGCCCATATGCAGGCCACGTCCGTTATCCTTATTTTACATCTGGCACTTTTAGTTTTTTAATCATTAGTTAACTATAGGAATACTTTGGAATGATTATATAGGAATCTCCTGCTCAAATTCTTGTATAGCCCATGTCATTGTTCCTCAGTCCTGGAGTGCCTCAGTACCTCTTGTTTTTACCATTTGTGTTAGAAGGCCTAAATAAAATTAAAATTGGAGGAATGACAGCATACAGAGTACATTCCTTATTTCAGTAATCAACACAGAGGTTCCTTTTCATGACTGGCTATGACTCTTTTTCTGTATGAGGTAAAATGTTGTATTATGTAATATAAGTTATTTTATCTCTACCTTCTTTACTTCCACTTATAAAAGTATACCATTGTCTCAAAATTTATTCTGATTTAGTCCGACTCTAAAGTGAGCAACCTTGTTTTTCCAGTACATGTGGACAGTAGTGTAAAGGATCTCTGTGAGATTAAGTACGTTCTAGACATGAAACCCTCCCAACATCTCTAAAACTCCATCACAAAATATGCATTTGTTTCCTAGAACATTTCTTTAAACAGCCAGACAGTGCATCTTTGCTTTGTGTACAATACAATGCAATAAATGTGGTCTGTGCAAAGGTAATAGCATTTTTGTATTTTATGTTTTTACCTCCAATGTGTTAAACTCATAAATCAGTAATTCAATTTGATTCAGTTTTATTTATATAGTGCTTTTTACAACCAATTTTGTCACTTAGCAGCTTTACAGAATCCAGGTCTGAGCCCCTAGTTAGCAAGCCAAGGGCGACAGAGGTGATGAAAAACTCCCTAAGCTGGAGGAAGAAACCTCGGAGGACTCAAGAGGGCAACTCATCCTCTGGTCGACCTGGAGAGAGAGAGAAATAGAGTCTCTATGGAGATAACTAACAAAAGAAGGCCTTCATGTACAGGCTTAATCACTGCAGAACAGCTGGCAGTCAGTGGCTAAAAGAGTAGGTAGTGTTAAATGTCAGCAGTGGTAGTTTTTTGGAGTCTGTGGGAAAAGTAGTTTCCAGTCCACAACACTAAGATTACAGTTTTACAGTTGACACAGGAGAAGTTGAGGAACCAGCGAGATCAAGCATTAGACCTGACAGTTTGTTTCTGACAGCTTTTGGACCTAGAAGAAGACCTCTGTTTTTTCTGCGTTGAGCCAGAGAAAGTTACGTGACATCAAGTCTTTTATATAATTTATGCAGTCCTCAGTCTTATTTAATCTATGTTTATCATCTGGGTTGGCAGAGATATAAAGTTGTGTCATCTGCGTAGCAGTGGAAGCTAATTCCATGTTTTTGGATAATCATACCTAATGGCAGCATGTACAGCATAAAGAGGTCCTAAGACAGAACCTTGTGGGACTCCGTATTTTACTTTGATGTGCGCTGATAATTCCCCATTCACACTTACAAACTATAGCGGTTGGTCAGGTATGATCTAAACCAGGATAAGGCTGTTACTGTGACTCCAACCAGGTTTTCTAGTCTGTCTGATGTGGTCAGTGGTGTCGAATGCTGCACTAAGGTCGAGCAAAACCAGCAATGATACAAATCCTTTGTCAGTGGACAGTAAAAGATTGTTTACTATCTTTACTAGAGCTGTTTCGGTGCTGTGATGAGGCTGGAACCCAGATTGGAATTCTTTTATACATGCAATTCTTATGCAGAAGCAAACGTAACTGTTGGGCCATAACTTTCTCTAAAATCTTAGGTCGGTAATTTGAGAACTCACATGAATCAAGATTTGGTTTCTGAAACAGAGGCTTAATAACCACAATTTTTTTTGATAAACTGTTAGGCTTTTAATAAATGACCAGTACTAAATGAGGGGTTTATTATTGGTAAAAGAGGCCCGATTATTAGCGGGAAGACTCATAGGAAGTGAATTGAATGTATAGGTAGAAGATTTTGACAAGAGGATAATGGTAGCGAGTTCTGCCTGTTAAAATGGGTTAAAAGATGCCAGCCTCTCAGCCAAATTTTGAACTGTATCTACCTCGGCAGCATCAAGGAGCAGACAAGGCGGGGTAAAACTTTTAGTTTGAATTTCTCGTCTAATGACTTTGATTTTAATGTACTTAAAAGAAACCTGGCATTATTTTTGTTAGATTCAGGGAGAGATGATAGATAGGCAGAGCGTGTTGAAATGATCTGCTGAAGTCTCTAAGGTTCTCCTTCCAGGGAGAGTGGAAAGATTCCAGCTTGGTTAATCACCATTTACACTCTAAACTTCATTATGCCAAAGAGCAAGCTTTTTCTGTCTGATTCTTTTACATCTTAGAGGTGTGACCTCATCTAATGTGAAGCGAAGAGAGTTCTCTAAGCATTCAGTTAAGTCTGCAGGACCAGACAGAGGGGCTGCTGGGATTGATTAATCTGGGAGATTTTCAATATTACAAAGAGCAGTCTTGATAGAGTTGGATCTAGTTGGCCACTGGAAGCAGCTAGCAGATGGTCAGTTTAGCTAGTCTGTCTGCTGCCTGGCCTCGGGACTGGTTTGTCTGCAGTGACTAGCTGAGCTGCACTGCCGGCTCTGGCTATGGGCTATACCGCAAGAAATGAAAGCAGCACCCTACTGCAAGGGGTGGATACCAGGCTTGCCCTTAAACATGGACCAGTATTGAATAAAACCCATATTGTTTTCAGAGCACCACTTGGACATCCAGTACTTCAGCACCCAAAGCCTGCTGTAGACCTCAGGGTCGTGCCACATTGGGACAGGGACAGAGCTTTTTACAGCATTGGATATCGTCTGGGCTAATTAACACACCTCTTTAACATTATTCTTAGTAACCTCTGACTGTCAGAGATGAATGTCATTAGCCTTTACAAAATCAGTACCCTGTCATACCTATGGCTAACTAACAGCTTTAGGTTCCCTGTAATGTCCGGGCTCCTGGCTCCCAGTGGCTGGTGCTGGAGGCCCTAAAATTTTAAAAAGCATTAAAATTAGCAGAAAATGCCATATATAATTTCCTTGTAGAGGATGTAAAACAAAAACCCAATGATTTTTTTTCCAATGATCATAATCTACATTTCTTGATTTCTTACTGATAAAAAGCATAGGTAAGAAAGAAAAAGTAAAAAAGTTTTGCACATCTGCAAAGCAACCAGGACTGATAGAAACTATCATTTATCTTTTGAGTGTCCAAAGGAAATGCGACACACAGGCACACACAGAACTAGGGAGCAACAGGAGCAAGGAGAGGTCCTGCCCTAGTTCTAGATTACCTGCAGGGAAAGAAGGAAACAAGTTAATGTTCATGCCTTCAAATCATTGTGAGTGAGTCTATAGCTAAAAATGCTTCTCTGTTTGACCACAACACTGTGGAGTGGATAATCAGCATTGTCCATGATGGACTGAAGTCTTAACAGTGTTCTCCTTTCAGCCACAGTTTCCAAGTTATCAGGTTCCTCACCCACCACTGAGCCCGCACATCTCCTCTGTGTTGTATTTGAAATTGGATGTGTACAGGATGAAGAGGAATGGTGACAGAACTGTTCCCTGAGCAGCTCCTGTACTACATAGCATGTCAGACAGCCCTGTAGCTGCATGTACTGTGGCCTTTCAGTCAGATAATCCACGAGACTAGGGGAGCATGAACCTGCACAGCAGACTCCCAAGCCAGGTTGGCTGAATGGGGTTGAAGGCGCTGGAGAAATCAAAGAAAATTATGTTTAGGGATCCTCCTGGATTGTCTAGGTATCTGTAGGCCCAGTGCAGCAGGTAGATGATGGCATCATCCACTCCAATTTTGACCTGGTATACAAACTGAAGCTTATCTAGTTCTGGGCTAACAAGGGGGCCAAGGGTGTCTCTCAAACACCTTCATGCTGTGCGAGGGAAACTGGCCTGCAGTCCAATGGGGCACTAAGGCGTGCCTTCTTCGCCCTAGTGATATATGTAAAAATTACGGGTATCTGTTATCATTAGACTTGATAACTTGGTTTTGGCTTGCTGGTAAATCTATACTACAAGAGCATGAATGTATGAATAATCAGTGAACATACAGCTGAATTAGTTTCTTAGTGTTAAATCAGGCTGTTCATCTCAAAACATCACTGATATTTAAGACTTTTTTTAAGAAAGCAGTTAAAGACTGGGTCCACTCACTGTCCATTCAATTCCGACAGCTCATCTGATGCACAGTCTGTGTTTGTCATCCTTTAGTTCTTCAACTGTGGTCATTTCTACACACAGAACACTGTGGGCTGGATATTTTTGGTTGGCTGACTACTCTCTGTCCAGCAGTGAGACAGAGGTGTTTTACAACTCCAGCAACAGTGCTTTGTGTGATCCACCCTGTTCAGGATGCAAACACACAGCAGTGAACCACAACATTAAAACCCTTTTTAGAAAGCAGGAAAAATGGGCAAGTATAAGAATCTGAGCGACTTCCAAAACAGCAGGTCTTGTGGGATATTCCTATGCAGTGCTTAGTACCTACAAAAAAGTGCTTAAAGCAGTTGCTGTCTTTTCCTCATTTAAGTGACTCACACACACTTGGCACGTAATGTAAAAGAAAATTTGATTCATCTGCCCAGGCCACCTTCCTGTTACTCCATGGTCCAGTTCTATTGCTCGCATGCCATTGTCGTCACTATTAGAGATGGACAGTGGTCAGCATGGGTACTCTGACTGGTCTTCAGCTACGTAGCCCCATACACAGCAAACTGTGTTGCACTGTGTGGTCTGACACATTTCTGTTGTAACCAGCATTAACTTTTTCAGCAGTGTATGCTACAGTAGCTCTTCTGTGGGATCAGACCAGATGGGCTAGTCTTCACTCCTAGTGTGCATCAGTGAGCCTTAGCACCCATGACCTTGTTGCCGGTGCTCTGGTTGCCCTTCTTTGGACTACTTTTGGTGGGTAATAACTACTACATATTGGGAACACCCCACAAGACCTGCCGTTTTGGAGATGCTCTGACCCAGTCGTCAAGCCATCACAAATGTCCCTTGTAAAAGTTGTTAACATTCTCAGTGGTTTTAATGGGGATAATCAGTGAATATAAGCTAGGACTAGATAAGGTACATCATCATCATCATTATTATTATTATTATTATTATTATTATTATTATTATGTTAATTGTACCATTCATAACCATAAATGTGAATTGTACAATTTTACCCCAGAACCATAATTATATTCATTAAATATGGACTATTATTAGTTTGTGTCTATATCAACTTAAATCAACTCATTTATTATTGATAAAGTAAATAATACATGTTGCATTTACCGTATCGGCACATTAATTCTAATATTGACTGGCATTCCAAACGGTTTTGGAAAATTAATGACTATAGTCGCCATCATCACAATCTTTATTATGATATAAATTAAAGATTTTTGGTCATTTTTCTTGTAGTATCTCCAGGGTTATTTTTTGTGAAAAGAAGACATACCTAAAGGGTAGGACATGTTTACCTGTCAGAGGGTTCCCTTTTGGATGAAATACCTCCCTGCAAATTTCACTGAACCAAATACTGTATTTTTCAATGTTGAAGAGTAAGAACTTTGCCTCTTGGCTTGTAGTGGCCAGGTGAGATGTCTCTAGATCCCTCAATTCATAACTTGCAGTATGACTTCATAAGGGTAAATTTGCTAAACTCTTTTAGTGTAAAATAATCAGTTTCTTTGAACAGCCCCTCTCCCTTGATTAAAATAAACCCTTCTAAGCCAATTTGATAGCTCTGTGCTTTTGGAGTATTTACTGTGCAGCGGAATCCTCTGGTTATATGTCTACATATTTCTAGCCAGAGCAGTAAACTGATTGTATTACCTGGAATAAAAATTCCTTGGAACTGCCACAGTGTTTTTTGCCTCTTAATAACCTCTTCTTAATTTGTTAGGTGTTCTGCAGTAATTTTTGTGTCTTTTATTCAGATTTGGTCTCTTTAATGTTCCCTTTAATGTTCAGGAGCCCATCCAAAGGCCTAATATGAGCCAGAGTAGCAGTTCTTGTCTGTGGATTTCAGTGCCTCAGGTCTCTCCTGCTCCATGTGACCGCTATAAGCACGCTTCTTGTGCCTACAGGGGAAATGTCTACCTGCTCGGAGGTAGAAAGAAGTACTCCTTAAAGGATTTCTGGAAATACAATGTGGGTAAGTCCCTATTATTCTGTGTATACAGGTTGCATCTGATATTAGCTGGATGCTGATACATTCCTAATTGGTGACTGCTGAAAGAAGATAACTGATAATATGTCACTGATATTTTGTCATTTTAGCATGTAACGAGTGGACTGAATTGGACTGTAGGAGTGACCAGGCACCTGAAGAATTGGAGGAACACAGCATGGTGGCGTATAAGGTGACTCATAGCCTTAAAGCATAGACTTATTATTCAGTAACAATGTATTTGTCGGTCATGAAACAAACATGATTTTTATGCAGTTGTAATACTGACAAACTAAATAAAGAAATAGTTTGGCAAAAAATGGAAAACACAATTTTGCATTGACCCCAGTCAGCCAAGACATGTTTGTTGTCCAAACTTTGCTTCTTTTGACTCGGGAGTTATGAGGCTAATGTTGTTAACAAATACCTGAAGGCAGCTCAAATAGTTTTCATAAAGATACATCATTGACACCTCTCTCAAAAGACATCCAGATCCAGAAAAGGCTGCCTGTAGGGTTGATACTGTGTCCTAACAAATAGGCAAGTCTGATCCACCTTAAAAAAGAGCTAGATGTGGTTTGGCTGGGTTAGAGCAAAAAAGAGCTCACAAAAGGAACTTTTGGTGATTTACAGACATGGTTGAAAATATTGCTGCTGTTTTTTTTTTTTTTTTTAGTATTGCAGATGTTCTCAATCTTAAAATCACTCATGCAGCCAGTTTAAAAGGAGAAAATAACTTACTCTGCTATTTTGTGCCATTCTGTGTATCGCATTGAACATGAAAAGCAGATGGAACATTAAAAAAGGGACATTAAGAAAAGGTAATAGCCTTAAACATTAAGGTTGTAAGACCATCTCTAAAGAGCTTGATGTTCTTGTGACCACTGTTGCCAATACTATTAAAACTTCAAATCAGATAAAAACTGATCTTCGAGTTCAAGGTACAACGGTTTCAAGTTACACCATTTCTCGTTGTCTAAATGAAAATGGAAACCATGGTAGAAGACCCAGTAAGACCCCACTTGTAGAAGGGAGACACAAAAAAGCCAGGAGAGACTTTGCCAGAATGCATGTTGACAGGCCTCAGACTTTCTGGGAGAATGTGCTTTGGACAGATGAAACAAAATTAGAGCTTTTTCGAAAATCACACCAACTCCTTGTTCTCAGACAAAATTGAGCTTTCAGAGAAAAGAACACCATGCCTACCATGAAACATGAGGAGGCTCATTGATGTTTTAGGGTTGCTTTGCTTTGCACTGGCCCTTAAATCTGTGCAGGGCACGATGAAATCAAAAGACCGTCATGGCCTTTTGGGGCAAAGCCTTGTGTCAGAAACCTTTGTCACATGGTCTGGGGTCTTCCAGCAGGATACTGACTTGAATCATACATCGAAAAATATCCAGAAATAGATGAGAAGGAAAAAGTAACCCATTCTGAAGTGGCATGCTATGAGTCCTGATCTGAATCCCATTGAACATTTACGGGAAGAGCCGAAACTTGCAGCTGGGAGATGGCACCCATCAAACCTTAGAGAACTAGAGCAGAGTGGACCAAATTACCAGTGGAGAAGGCTAGAAATCTTTTTCATAGTTACAGTTGATTGCAGTTATTGCCTCCAGAGGCTATGCGGCAAAATGTTACAGTGTGCCAGTATTTTTGTCCATGCCATTTTTGTTAGTTTTATTATTTTGAATATGTTAAGTCAAAATCAAAAGCAATGTTTCTGTGCTATTTGATGTAAAACAAAAAAGATGGACACAATGTACTTCTATTAGTTCCAGCTTATTTCAGTGATTTTTTTTTTGTCAATATTGTCAGCAATATTTATATTTTCATGTAAACAATATGGGCTGTTTAACTGACCTTTAAGTTGTAGTGTTAGCAACATTAGCCTCATAGTGAATGGAAAAAATTGTAAAATAATTTTTAAACCAAAGTATTCATTTAAATGTAGCCCTGAATCAGGTATTTACTATTGTCTTAAAATGTGACTATACCTTTACATGGTAGAACTGTACACTTATTAAGAAGGCAAGTAATGTGATAAATTATCGTATTACTCACATTGTGATTTTATTTTCTCCCAGGGTATGCTCTATGTTTTTGGTGGCTTGAGAGATACAGCTTATTCAAACTCCAAAACACCTCTCTGGCTGTTTGACACAGGTAACCCAGGCATATTTGCATTCTAATAAACCATTCAGATAGTTTTTCCAGCATATGGGGGAAGAAAACTGCCATTATTGATTCTCACTGTAGGGTTGTCTTTCTGTTCCCTGCAGTTAAAGAAAAGTGGCTGTACTTACAAGAGCAAAGTACACCTTCTCAGGTAAAAGACGCTTGTAAACACACCGTAAATGTATACAGTCGTTCAGTCCTCTCAAATAGACTATTGTGATTCATGATGTAAGACTTTCATCTTGATAAGCAAGTTTCTGCTGTTGTAAATGAGATTTTTCTTTGCCAGCATGAGGTGCCAGCCAACAGAAAGGGACACAGTGCTATTGTTTTCGATTCCTCTATGTATATTTATGGGGGATACATTGACATGCGAGGGAGCTCACAGGAATTCTGGAGATTAGACTTGGGTGAGTAGGATAATATTTTGTACAAACTAACAGACAAAGTCATGAGTGTGAATATCACCCTGAAAAATATTAGCATAATATTATTGCAGATTAGACCAAACGATGAAGGAATGTAATCATCTCTGACTAAATAACAATATTTCTGAGTTGCATGAGGTTACACCCGCAAAAATAAGGTTGACAAAAATAGTCCTTGCTGGGGAGCAATGCCATCGAACCATTTTTCGTTCCCCAAAGAGAATTTCAGTATAGTGGTTTAGTTTTTTAAGAATAATTTGAGAGGTCTTTTAGGGAACCAAAAGTGGTATTTTATGTGCTCATTTAAAAGAAACTGTAAATGCGATCTAAAGTACAGCCTTGGTTGACGCACTCAAGCGCTTTTCTGAGTGAAAACAGTGGACTTGTTGGCGAAAGGATATTAATTTGATCTCCAAATTACGATAGATTGGGCCTGGGTGCTGCAGTCACCTGTCTGAAATGGGAGCGACCAACGAACTTCACACATCCATACTGCCAAGGAGAGACAATAATCAACAAAATCATAATACATTATTTGTTTTAAGGTGTATAAATGTAAATATAAATAAATATTACCTATATTCATAAGCACAAATAATAATTGCTAATTCTGGCTCCAGCAGAAACCATTTTAGTATTTTCATTTTTAAGAGTATATGTGGCGGTCAGTTTGCTCAGAACTTTTGGCTGTTTTGACAAGTGACTTGTACTTGTCAAATTCACCGACTGCAGAGTGGTGTTTGTCCAGTACTCTTAGAATTCCAAGTCTAGAAAGTAATTTGACACCAAGGTCTATGCAGTCTTTGCTTAAAAGGTTAATTTAATTTGCATGTAATATCCCTTTACAAATACTGAAGACACTGTTTGTGTATGTATGTATGTGTTTTAGACTTGAGGGTGTGGTCACTACTAAGCAATGCCCCTAAAGGCCCTGGACCTAGACACAGTCACTCTGCCATGGCCCACCAAGACTGTATGTACCTGTATGGTGGCCTGCAAGGCCTGAAGGAGCAGCGGGACCTATGGAGATGGAGCTTTAACAGCCACACCTGGAGCTGCATCAGAGTCTCGTAAGTGAATCCCATGACACATTAGGCACAAGATTAAGACCACAGGTAAACCCCTGTTTTAATTGGACTTATACAAAAATAAAACCTGTTGTAACATATATATTATATATACAAATGAATTCATATTTAATTGGAGATTCAAAATTGACAGTAGGTGTGAGGGAGTGAATGATGTGTGTATGTGCGCCCTGCAGTGGGCTGGCACCCTGCCCAGGGTGAGTCCCTGCCTTGCGCCCATTGGCCCCGGGATAGGCTCCGGGTACCCGCAACCCTAGTAAGGATTAATTATATTATTATTGTTGTTGTTGTTGTTGTTGCTATTATTAAGCGGTTACAGAAAATGAATGAATGAATTCATTCATTCATTCATTCTTATTTTGTACTCAAATGAAAGCCTCCTCAGCTCAAAACTATTTTGAAAAGCTATAAACCCAACACCATGCATTATTTTAGCACACTGGCCCTTTATGATGTGTATGAGAATTTGAACACTAGCCCAAAATACAAATCAGCCAAAAGGCAGATAACCAGCACTGAGAGCTGGCACATTGCCTGCATTCAACCTGTCTCACTTGCCTCTGAATTACTCTTATCTAAAAACAGTTAATTATTAATTATGGGGTTTTAATTCTTATCAAGCACACACGCTGACAAAAAAAATCAACTGAAAAAGTGATCAAATGTATATCTCAGACTGTATCCCAATGTGTATAGCCTGTTCAGTTCTCCTTAATGGAATGGATTGGTGAAAAATCATGTTTATGTTGATTCTCTTTTATCCCAAATATCAGCCAGGTGTTCCACACAGTTTTGTGATGATCCTGCTCAAATACATCAATTTCTAAATTGAGTGTGAGTGACAAGGGGACCTACCAAACTGTGCTGGACACTGACCCTCCAAAACCAGAGTTGTGCCCCCCTGTAACAGTGTTTTTCTCTTTTTTTGTTGTTTTGCTGATTTACCAGCTCAGGGCCCTCTAAGCTGATAGGCCACTCAGCGGTGGTCTACAAAGACAGCATGCTGCTCTTTGGTGGAGGAGAGACCCACAGTGCCCCCAGGAACTGCCTGTGGAAGTTTAGCCTAACCACACAGATCTGGGAGAAGCTGCCCTCACTGCCTGGCTCCACCGCTCCAAGCCGAATTTACCACTGCAACGTGGGTCTTGGTCCTCATTTCCAACTTGGACAGATCAATAATATAAACTCTAAAGACACCATCATATCAAACAGTAGCGACAACAGCAAGTTCAGACCCTTCAAGAACAAGTGTTTTCCTAGCCCGTCCACATGGCAGCCTGGGGAGGACATTGAGCTACAGTCTATGCACACAGGGAACCAAAGGGGTCTTAAAGATATTAATGAGGCCTTAAAAGAGACTAAGCCATGGGAGGACTGCCTCACATTTGAAAACCATGAGGCTATGCAAGAGACAAAGGACAGTAAGCATCTAGCAGAGGAGACAGAGGACAGCATGGCCCACCCCATGCCTAACCTGCTGCTTATAATAGGGGGTAAACCTCTAAAAGAGCAGGCTGCAATCTCAGTGTGGCAAATGACACTGACAGATAGCTGACAGAGAAAATGAGCCATTTTGGACATACATGTGCTACTTTCTCCAAGAGAAAATGGAATGACATTGGTTGTCCAATAAATTCATGTACTATTTCAGCCAAGTGATAGTGCACTGCTGACTTAAAGGAGGCTGTTGACATTTCTGATACTTGGTTACGTGAGTTCATGCCTTAATAACTGTGCCAAGGAAGGATTACACCAGTCTCTTGAGATTGTTTCTGTCCATTTTTAGATTTTCTCCTATGAGCTGGGTGCACATTTTAAAGACAAGTCATGTGTCCCTATTTCAGCATTTCATTTGCACTGAGAATTTGGATTAAGATCTGTTTATTTTGCTGGTCGGTCAAAGTGTCCCAGTGTCCCATCACGTCTGCTGAAGCAGTCACACACACTTTCACATGCTTAGCTAGTTTTAATCAGCTGACTGCACTCCCAAATCCTGTTTTATAGCTAGTCTCTCTAAGTATAGTCTGTGTTTTATTATAGTCTTTGCAAAGTTTTGCCTTTCTGAACCGCATGATTTACTTCTGTGTAGTGTTATGTGGGATTTGACCTTTCTGACCAGTTCTCATATTTGGATTTTGTCTCTGGTTAACTTTGACTGACAGAATCAGCACTGATATTAAGGCAAGAGAATGCGTAACCACATGTTAAAAAAGTAATGATACATGGGACAATTTTTTTTTTCATGGAGATTAATTTAAGGAAAGCTTTTTATATATTTTTAAATGCTATGTTCCCACAACACTTGTATAAATTGTTATATATATATTTTGTCCACATTGTTTTACTTATTGTCTTTAGTACTGAACTGTATCGCAATTCAGATTTTCATATAAGTGACCTTAAAAAGGGATTATTTCATTGACAGATGTTAATTTTTATTGATATGTTGTTTAAGAAAATGTTCTATTTTTCCAGTATTTAAGTATTTTAATAAAAAAAAATACAAAAGTGTGTACTTAACAATATATCTATAATTACCTGGAGTCATATAGTTGGGTATGGTAATGTTTTTATTATTATTATAATTTCAACAGTACACATTTCAAATGGCATTATAGGCTATATCATGTACATTGTGATTTATGGTCAAATTAAACTTTTTTTTACTTTTAGTTTTTTACCTTTTTAGTTTTAGACAGATAAGCAGACAACAAGTGCATGGTATACACACCTTATTCAAACTGGATTAATCTGATGGTACTTGTGAAGACAAACACATACGTACCAGAAGAAAATAATAATGTTGGTTACAGAAATCAAGATCTATAAACAACAGCAAACAAAGTGGAGTAAGGAATATTTTTACTGTAATTGATTAAAATAAAGGAATGGAAGCAGTTTCTATAACTGCTCAGGTCCAGCAGCAGGTAAATGTGCACATTCTCTGAAAAGAGCTTATTTTCGAGTGCTGCATTCATGTTCAGTTGCCTTTTGGTGGTTACAGCTCATCATTCTCACATTCACACACATTGTGAGAGTAACCGTAGGTAACACTGCTAATATCTTTGTAGAAGAGAGAACTTAAGCAGTCTAGGTTTTGTGCCAACCAGACACAGGTGTTACACTAGAGAGTAACAGCAAGTCTGCAGTGATGTAACCCACACATGGCCACGACTGTCTTGGCCCACTAACCTAAAAGAAGTTGGCTCACTGTTGAGGAAGTGTTATTTTTAGAGGGCTTTCACGTGGACGTCTGGTCACTCTCAGACGCCGTGGTTCACTTTTGGCCACGTTCCGCGAGGCCGTGGGATAGACACATGAGCCCAAAGCTCTTAATGAGAAGACAGACAGAGGAAGGTGTCAAGCAAGATGACCTGACCTGTCCGGTTTTCATGCCTATTTGTTCATCTCGAACAAAGCATTTGCTCTTTTGTTTTTTTCATTTAAAAAAAAACCCAAAAAAGAACAAATGCTTTTTTCGAGATAAACAAATACACACACACACACACACACACATATATATATATATATATATATATATATATATATAAACATTATACA
>JBBPCZ010143608.1:0-19911 GCA_037974445.1 Brycinus macrolepidotus | reverse complement strand
AGATCTTTAAGTCCATCTCATGAAAAATGGGAGCAAAAACAAAAGTGTTGCGTTTATATTTTTGTTGAGTGTATGTTGGACTGCGTTCTGGTTTTGGATCTTTGCTTGTTTCTGTTTTTTCTTGCTGCCTTCTGCCTGTTGGAATAAACTTATCCATATTTTGTTCTTAGCATTTGGATCCTCCCTGTTCTGTACATGACACGTTTATAAGGTAGAAAATATGCGTTTGCAAAACATATGAATTAGAAAATAAAGAAGCAGTGGTGCCACGGTTTAAAAACTTTAAGAACTATTTTTATTTAGGCTTTTTTTTTGTTGGCACTGTTTGAGCATACTCAGTCAGCCAAAACAGCACTGACGGGAGCCATCTAGAGCCAGCAATCCCAGGCACACTGCACATACTACAACTGATGGCCAGCCACTGATGGCTTTACAGCCAGTAGACAGCTTTGTTTGATAGAGCCCTAAAGATGTGAAGAGTGTTTTTTTGTGTGGAAGAGAGACAGAGAGAGAGATAGAAACAGATGTTTGAAAAAGAAAGCCTGAGGTTTAGGTTTGACTACATATATAATAAATTAGCCATGCCGTATGGACTGATTCACAATCATGAAATGAAGCAGGCGCACACATGTAAACATAACCCTTTAACACACTCACCAGGCCAGCATTGTTTTTGGTAGTGTAATGGAGGCTTTAAGAGGAAAATGCCTGGCCTACTTTCTATACGCACAGCCACATAAACACGGAAAAACACACACACACACCTGATATTCCTCAGTAGTGTTTGTGATCTGTCTTACTTATATACATTTTCCCTGTGTGTGTGTGTGTGTATGTGCGTGTGTGTGCCCATGTATGCATGTGTATGTGTGGGTGTGCTTGTGTGTGAATCAAAGCTGTTATTAGATACTTGTGCTGTAATTTGAAACAGACACACATACATACACGTATATGTGTGTGTGTGTGTTTAGACCTGTAGTAACATGCTCCTGCCAGCAGCAGGAAATGAGGGAGCTGTAAGAAAATGTACAACCACTGTTTAGTCTTTCTCTCTCTCTCACTGTCTCTCTCACTCTCTCTCACACACACAGCGCCACACACATGGACCCCGCATGTTTAGTCTTCTCTGACAGCTGTGCTATTCTGAGACACACAGGCAGGAAGAGCATGGAACAGAAGTGAAGAGATTTTGACTCTGTTAAAGTTTTCTTCCTCTACTCAGATTCAACTCTTCTGGGAAGTTTTATGCATTAGTATTGGTCTTATTACACAATCAGAATTACAGACAATAATTGCAATCAATAACTTTTATTAGCAAGCTATTTTTAGGTTGCCAATAAAAGTCCTTTGGCAAAGTTTCAGACATTGCATTGACCTGATATTGTAAGTTTAGTTTTCCTTGAATTGTTACACTAAGCTGCACACATTTTACTAAAGTTTTTATGCTCATTGTGTTTCTAATATGGAGTATTGATCAATTATAGCGTGAACTTTAAACGAATAAAAATTACTGGCACAACAAGGCGTTAATTATTGGTTATCGGCATCGGTCCAGGAATTCTTTGTCAATGTTTCCCTACATGTGTCATTACTCTCTTCAGCAGTTTACTTCCAAGGCTGGATCAGAGCTGGCAAGACAGGTGATGGATGCTGTGGCCCAGTTTTGGTTACCATTAACAGTAGACTTATTGTGGACTTCAATGTGCTTTTCTGTCTTATCAATAATACCCACAGTATATTTTATCTTCTGCCGTACAGTTTGAGTATCCCATGTGGTGTCTTAGTGACGCTGTTAGTAACAGTTAGCTATGAAGAAAATGCTCCCCTGCTTTATGCCTCTATAATCTGTCCCTCTCTGGTCTATACTCCTTTATAGTACTCTGTTCTGTTTTTTTCTTCTACCTTGTACCACCTGTACTACTCTACCGTGTTCAGTTCTGTTGTTTCCTATGTTGCACAAATGTATTGTGACCACCTGTACTACTCTACCGTGTTCAGTTCTGTTGTTTCCTATGTTGCACAAATGTATTGTGTTTTGCAGTACACTGAAAACACTAAACTGTTCTAATGTTCTTTGTTGGACACATAGCTAATATACTGGGATTGCATTCTGCTCTTTAGTGTTCTACACTACACTACTACTGTGTGTAAAAAATCATGGCATATTGATTTTGAAACCAAGACTAGTTGCATATCATCAGCTGTGAAACAATGAAAATGTTCAGCCTGTCTTTTCAGTCCAATCAAAACACCTCTGTGGTAGTGGTCAACTGATTTATGTTAGCAGGCCTGGAATAACCATAATGCACTGTTGTATGAAAATAGCTTTGATGGTGTGATAATACTTTTGTGCCTTTATGTGAAGCATTGCATGAAGTTGCAAACCAATTCAATATTTCATGTATCACCAATTCTGATATAGAACTGATTTCAGTTTGGGAATAGCAATTAAGGGACAGCCTATTTGTCTTCTCGCAGTATCATCATGCATTACCACCTACAAGAAGACCCCGCCCCCTGTCCCACCAAGGTCAACTCCCACCCGGCCGTACATCCCCATTACGGCCCAGAGCAGCACAGAGTCAGCACAGGATGCGTACACTGAGCTGAGCGGCAGTGGTGGCCCGTCTAATCACGCCCTGGCTACGGCCCAGTCTGGCCTCAGCAACTCCACAGAGAGCATTGATAGCATGAAGGCTCTGACGGCTGCCATTGAAGCAGCTAACGCCCAAGTCCATGGACCGACCAGTCAACATGTGACCAACAGTACCATCACCATCACCACAGCAACCACCACTAACGTCACCCACATATCTCAGGAGGGCAAGAGGGATGCACTAAGGAGCTGTCTGTCTATAGGCATACAGGTTTGAATTGAAACAAACTCAATACATACTACATATACCTGAGTCAAAGATTTAGTGTTGTGGGTATGAAAGTTACAATAACACACCTGGCCACTTGAATACCTGGTCACTCATGCATATTGCCCACAGTCTCACTGTGGTTTTACAGGCTACAGAAATTGTGTACACATTAATGTTCACACAAAACACCTGTGTCCTCTTTCACATACGAGTGCAGGCACAGCGCCAAACATCCCACAATATGCATTCACAATGCATCTGAATTTAATGTTTCAGTTTTTGGGACTGCAGCTTTTGTGTGAGCCCCACCCACTCTTTGTGTGCTTGTGAGGTGCAGGTTTAAAAGGAACAATGAAACAACAGAGTAGTAAGCAAGCTTGAGAGAAAACAGAAAATGAAAAGTTTAACCAAAGGTTTATTGCAGAAGTTCATGATGAGTATTATTTCACCATGTCTCTGACAACTATGTTTGCTGTCTTTAATGAAGAAAGTCTATAAATAACATGTTTTTTGAGACCCTAATGCAAATGTACAACTGATTTAAAAAATTTGAAGAAAATGTATGTGAAAGTGGCTGTTATGAGTTGATCAAATAAGTCATAAATAACTTAAGAATATGTAAGCAACCTTTTTAAAGAGCAAATTTAGTAGGTAGTGCATTTAATAAATGAGGACTCATTAGCACTAATTGGGTCACTGTCCACCATACCAAATCTTCACTCTATTGAATTCAGAAATCAAAATGTTCCAGCTTAATGAACAATTTTGAATTCAACCTTTAATGTTGTGAGGGAAAAATTGTTAGGGCTTACATTCACTTTGCTGAGTAAAAAAAATTATTATAGTTTTGATTGTTTCTTGGAGACAGATGACAGAAGGTTGCTTGATTGCTGAATAAAACGTGTTGATTGTACATTAGAATTTAATTAGGACTTACAGTATCTCTGCCCATCCAAGTCAAACTAGCATGCACAGTTTGATTTGCTCATTAAGCATGTAATAAAAACATACTGAAAAACTGAATTATTTAACACAGATTTGATGCACTGTTCCTCACTGATGGTCACCGCTGATGACCCTAGTATTTAGGAAATGTGTATTTCTTCACTTTCCATCCAGTCTTCATTTTAGACTCATACACACTCAGGACCTGGACAAGGAAGCGAAGGAAAATACTCTCAAATGCTGACTAAGTGTGCATGCATGTTCAGGTGGACGGTCCTGAGGACATGGCTGGATCGAAGGAGCATTGCAAGTTTCAGTCAGTGGGAATTCAAGTAGAAGAGGAGCGATGGTGAGCTTGAAAACACACTCCTACACTCATTCACACACATACTCTCACATAGTGTAAATCTGATTTCCCATTAAATTTGATTAATCTACTATTCATTATTCAGTACATCACCAAACTTCAAAAACCACCATGATTCCATTCAACTGAACTATTTTGCTTGGATTCGGAGTTACTACTAAAAATATAATAAATGCACAGTCATAATTGCTGAAAATATGTACACAGTAGTGGAAAGTAGACAATACACCAGGCTTTATTTATTATGTTTTATTTTAACTATTACATTTGAAAGTTCACACATATTTAATTTTATTAGAATCACTTTCAATCAACTTAACATTAAATTGCTATATCTAAAGCTGAATCACTACACTGATGCATCATAATGTATCAGTGTGTTTTTGCGCCACTACTGGCTATACCACCTTCCTTCTTTTGCTTCTGTGTAATGACTGTAAAACAGTGAACAAAGCACACATACTCTGCTGTCTGCTGAGTGTGGAAAAATAGCATGAAGGAAGAGAAGTTTCAAGGGAAGCTGACACAGGCACATACAATATAGTGTTCCCTAGAGCAGCACAGTTTGAACAGTGGGGGGGCATGGGGGGGGCCATCTGTTGCTGTAGTCGTTTTGATGCTGGCAGGCTGGGGGTCACAGACATGGTCAAGTATCATCTCTCTTTCTCTCTATCGCTCTCTGTCTCTGTGTGTCTCTCTCAGTCTCTGTCTCTCTTTTCCCCTCTTGCCTCAAAGCAGTTCCATCCCTGAGAGGGAGAGTGTGTCAGTTGTTCAGTTGTTGTGGTCAGCACTGCGTGTGTTTTTGGTTAAAGTTCAGAGAGATGCAATGTTGTTCAGTCATGCTCTAGTAAAACTAGCTTTCTTAAGGCAGGCTGCTTCTCAAGAGATGCCAGGAGCTGCCAGAAGAAATATTTCACCTAAACACCCAAAAAGCCAGTCTTTTTTCTGTTGTTTTTCCTTGAGTACCATAAAAATGTCCTTAAAGTCTTGTTTTAGCATTATGAAGGCACTTTGGTCCTCACAAAGTGCTAAAAACAAACATATGCACAAAGTAGTAAAATGTGAGAAAAGTATATCCCAGGTGAAACTACCTGTGTGTGTGTGTGTGTGTGTGTGTGTGTGTGTGTGTGTGTGTGTGTGTATGCTGCACAGGAAGGTTATAGGCAGCAGATTTCCAGACAATGAGCAAGAGCCCTTCAACTTTTTAACACACACATATAGGTCAGTGGTGTTTGGACTTTTCTGAAGCATACCTTTGTAACTGAGGGGAGTTGAAGTGAGCAATAAAACATGCACATGCTTACACAGCCATTTTTCTCACAGACATGCTCTTTTTCTGCCACAACTTTACAAAATGATTACTGAGTGTCATATCCTATTCCCATTCCCTTGGTGGCATGGTAAGATAATGAGGAAATAATCAGGCCCAAATTAGGCTGTATCCCAAACTGCCAAGCATGCAGCCTTCTTCCTCCTCTCTTTATGCCCCAGAAGAAGTACACCAGAACAGGGAAAATGAAAAGTGCCAAAGAGGCTTCTTCCATTTGTGAACTGTAAGCTACAAAAGGTAACGTTAGGTGTTTGGATGCATACGTGTCTGTGTGTCCCTAATCTAAGCTCAGTACTTTTATTTTGGAGTTTTAGTGATACGTATCCGTAGCTTGTGGATACCTGTGGAAAAGACAATTTATATATGTGTTGTGGTACACAACACAAATATTTTTACACAGGTACAGCATTTTACTGTGTGCAATCAGAGCACACATTTTCTTTCTGCTTATATTTCTTCTGTCTGTCTTCTCTTTCTCATCTTTGGCCTGGTTTACAAGAAGCAATGAGGTGCTTGAGCTGATGTGAAGCAGGCCTGCTACTGTCCCTCCTCCTCCTCCTCTGATACACACACATACATAGAGCCCATCTGCTTAGAATTTGAGTTACACTTTAACCATTGTATCTTTCTCTGTCATATACACTCATGCTTAGCAAACATACTCTGCAAAAAACTCCAGGGCTTTGTTTACTAAGAGTGCAATTTAGGGCCTCTCATATACTAAAGCAGAAAAATTAATGCACAGTCAATTTGTTTCCATATAGCCTGGACATTCAGTACATAGTAAGAGATGAGAGTTTGCTCCAGCACCCCCAAATAGAACAGGTGTCCCACTGATCAAATACACATAGAATCAAATAAAGATATGACATAAAGATTTAATGTGTTATCCTGCTTGAAGAAGCCATTTGTGTGTGTTTAGTACATAGTCGGTGATAAAAGTATATTGGTATATACAGCAAATATGGCTGATGTGGAAGGGATCAGCGTCCTTTTCATCATCATTAGTTATGTTATGACCAAGAGCAGTTATACAGAGCTTGAATGTTGAGCCTGTTCTGGGGTGTCACTACGGTTTGCATTTCTTTTGTACTTGTTTTCAAACCTTAAAAAAACAGATATTTTTCTTTTTAAAATAACCCAAATATAGATGATTCAAAACATGATGGTACTGTGGTGTGGTGATACCATCACAACACATGTGAACGAGCATGTTAACCGTCTCTTCTTAGCTATCGCAGAGTTACCCGGTCCAACAGTGTCACCACAGCTGTGCAGGCAGACCTGGACCTCACAGAGGGTTTAGGCACCCATCCAGCTGATTACACCCCGGGCCATCTCCCGAGCCTTGGCCCCACCACACGGCAGTTGTTCAGGGATGCGAGCACTTCCACTGTCAGCATTCAGGGCTCAGGGAACCACTACCATGCCTGTGCTCAGGATGGCTACTCTGACATGGGTTTTGACCCGTCCATTTTGCCCCCACCGGACCCCTGGATGGACACCGGCACGGAGGAGGAAAGGGACAGAGACAGGGCTGGCACCATGTGTCCGCGCGACGGACGCTGGTTCCTCAAGCTGCTGCAAGCCGAGGTGGAGAGGATGGAGGGATGGTGCCAGCAGATGGAGAAAGATGAGCACGAGAACGAGCTGCCAGACGAAAGTGAGTAACCTTCAGTGATGCTTAAAGCTACAGTTTAGCCACAAATGTACAGAATCTTTCAGTCTCCCTCTGTTACTCCAAACATAGTCAATGAGCCAAAACAAGTTTGGTGGCTGAAGTATGCTTCTTTAGTTTTGCACTGGAGCTGTGAACATGTAAAGTGTAATTGAATCAAAGTCTACCAATTAGCAGTTGCATTCCTAAATCCTCACATATTTGCCTGATAATCAGATAGACTTTCTTATGTGGATTCTGACATTGGCAGATATAGGGCATACTTTTCTTTATAAAAGTGGACAAAAACACATCAAATTGTAAGCCTCATTGTAAAGCCTCATTTTCTTCATTTTGTACTTTTTTACAGATAACAGAATGTTATATTGTATCAAAACTATATAATCATATCCATTTGAGATTGCTTAACATGTTTTGAGGCAAGTGTGCAATAATTTAGGCATGCAGTTTTCACTATGCTTATTTGTTTCCATAATCTTCCTTTACTTGTTGCATACATTAGCCTTGTTGCTCCAGTGCACAACTTCGGAAGCAAACTTTAGCCATCAAGCTGTCTTAGATGATCAGTTATATTTGGAATAATATTGTAAGGGCAAATTATGTAAAATTGATTGACAGAGCATGCAAGAAGAGCTTAGTAAAACTCTGCTTGACTGCCATGTTATAGAAGGTACAACAATGATAAGATCAGAGTAGATGATACTGAAATTAATTTGTACAGTGCTGGGATTGTACTGGAGCCTACTGGATCAAACAAGGATGATTATAGAATGCAGAACGGATGAACTGTAAAACGTGCACAGTAATAGTTGGATTGGGCTAAACAATGGAATGGAAATGCTATTATTTCTGTAGATTCAGTGTCAAGAGCCTGTGTGCTCCAAGGGGCCCCCAAGAAACACTGAATGTTTTGAGCCTAATCTCTTCTCGCTACATGTCTGTCTGCACACAAGGCCACACTTGTTCTGCAGCAGATAATGTTTACTTCTAGTATGTCAACTCCTTCTGTCTTTTTCTCTATTCTGTTCTATTCCTTTTTCCCACTTCACTCTCTCTTACTCACACACAAACACACACACACACACTGCTTAAGGAGTGCCTGTGTTCACAGTGGCCGGTCACAAAGCCTGCTTGTTCATCTCCTCGTTGTCTCTCACACATACCAGACATTTTATCCACCAGGAAGCCCTCTGTTGTTTTCTTTTTTCCTTTCTTCTATCGCACACTAGATCTTATTCCATAATTGAAATGGTGTGTGTACAGTCTTGTTTTGTCATTGTTTGTCATTTGTCATTCTATTTTTCAAGTTGAATGTGCAGACTCAAACTTGCTAATACTTAATTGAACTTAAATTTTGTACAATTATCTATATTTATGTAATTATTTAACTCTTGTTTTAACTTGTTATTATCATCTTACTGTTGAATTAAATATGTAATTTTATAATCGCATGTAGGTACTAAAACACAAAAAAATAACTTTTGACATACAGGTTAATTACTATTTTCATTGCCAGCATGTGGAGCATGTGTCAAATGACTAACCAAGAGAAAGGGGAATTCCATTGATTTCTCAAAAATTGCTGCATAATTCAGTTGTTAAGATATAAATCAGGAGACATGATTTAGAATGTTTTGATGTGATGTGGTGCATTGTAGAGAAATATATTAAAATTTCTTTAAAATGGTTTTGGGATATAGGGGTTGTGAATAATCCTGGGCTGTTTCTGTTGGTCCATTCATTATGAAATTTTCACAAAATGCAAAGAGAAATTATACATAAGAAAACAAAAACAAAATAGAGATTTGAAGTTTTTGTTTGGCACTGACATTATATAAAGTTGATTTTGGTAAAATTGTGGGAAATCCAAAACATTTTGTTATTGTTGGTTCATAGTTTTAAAGATCACAGACCAAAAGCCTCTCACAAAACTACTATAAAAATTCTAAGGCATTTGAATTATTCTATCTAGGTTATTATTCATAACCATTTCATGTAGTTGCTTTTTGCAAGCAGCCTTTAGAGGCATTAAATGTTTAGATGTTTGGCTTCCACTGCTTTAACAATTCTGACTGAATTCTGCTGAATTTTTTGAAAAAGCAGTCGAATCTTCATTGAGGTCAGTCTTCCCCAAAGACCTTAATTACAAATCAACAGCAAAACTCTGATTAAGTCATAAACGGGTCAATGACGTGACGCCTAAATATTCTGTCCGGCTGTATTTTTTTTAAGTTAAAAAAGGTTTAAATGTACAAAAATATACTATCTATATGTAGTATCTCTCCCATATATGTACTCACTTCAACTTTTCAAAAATCAGGAGTTATTTGCAATTTTTCTGTAATTTAAAGTGTCAAAATATCATGTGGTGTGACCGTCCGGCCATGACTGCTGTTCTGAAAACTTCTTTCAGATTATTCAAAATCTACTACAATTTATTTTCTGCCCTGGCATAATTTACAAAGTGTTTTGTATTCCTGTACAAAATTCCAAAACATTTGCGGTTATATTTCTATCATAATATACAAACAAACTTTGTCCGATGATGTCCATTTCATTAAATATCATGTGGTGCGACCATCACAAAATGACAATTTTGGGACTTTCATGTTGGAATCTACTCAAAGACAGGAAGTTGGACCATTCACCATTTTGTCATAGACCTATGGAAGCTGAAAGCAGGTTTGTAACTCTCTCAATCTTTTATAAAAAAGAACCTTTTTAACTGCTGTAATGGAGTTGCCATATTTGGATATCATGTGGTATGACCTCAAAAAAACAATGGATTTAAGTCATTTCCACAAATATGTATTTTTATCATAAATTTCATAGTGACCTTTTGTGGGAAGCTAGCTTGTTTTGCTTAGGTGGCTAATCCTATGTCAGTAAGATTTGACTAAACTTGAAAATGTCATGTGGTGCGACTACTTCGGATTGTTTTCCATCATAGATATATGTTCTAGATTGGTAGTTTTTGTGCTTTTTATATTCAACTAATGATTGATAAACATAAAGTACTTAATTGTAGTATTATTTGGAATAATTTTTTATATAATTTGAGTCATTTTGCTAATTTTTCAGAAACAATAATTAGTTCATCTTTGTCCAATATAAGATCAAAAATATTAAGAGCATGCTGTTTCAATTGTGTAATTATGCAATTATTAGCAATTTATTAATTATTATGTATTTATTTAACTCATTTTAATCTATTTTACCAGATGCCACTGCCAAGCAAAGTAAAAAGCTGGAGCCCATACTGAAAGAGCTTCAGGCAACCTCCTCACAGATTACAGCCCTACATATAATTAGTGATGGACCTGTTACACAGTACAGGAACAAAGCTAACTTTTACCTCCTCAGTACTGTGCCTTTCCTTTCTGGGTTCAAGCACGTTACATGGAACTATTCAGAAAAGTCCCATGGAAAGGGTGCCCCGGATGGTATTGGTGGTGCTGTGAAGAGGGATGCAGATCTCTATGTTCGTCGGGGTGGTGAGCTGCAGACTCCACTGGATTTGTACGAGATGCTGGCCAAAAAATCAGCGTCAACTATCACTTATCACTGGATAAGCGAAGACAGAATTCAACAGTATGATGAGATAATTCCAGACAAATTGACGGCTGTGAAGGGAACCTTAAAAATACATCAGGTTTTGTCTTCACAAGCAGCTCAAATCAGTCACCGGGAGGTTTCATGCTTCTCCAAGCATGCAGAAATGAAGACCTGTCTCTGTTACCAGCCAGTGAAAGCGTATTTGAGGGACACCACTGAGGATCCCTTAAGCCCTCCTGAGCCACCAAAGAAACAACTTCCGGAAGACTTGAGTGGGAAGTTTGTGATTGTCACCTATGATGAACTTCCCGGTGTAGGCCAGGTCCTTCAGGTTGTTGGAGAGGAAGTGCAAGTTACCTCCATGTGGCAGGCAGGAGAAAAGAACTTGTTCATGTGGCCACAAGTGCCAGATATTATATATTACTACAAGAAAGATGATGTCTCTGGAACCTGAGCCGGCAACCTCACAGCACACTAAGTTGAGCAGCCAAGATTAGGCAAAGTTCAAACTGGCCTGGGGCTAGATTTTTTTTATCAAAAAATGAACTGAATGTTTATGAAATGAAATGAAATGTTTGTGTTCATGTTGTTCAATCAGTTGATTAATGCTTTCCTCACCTGGTTCCTCAGTGCCTGCCATATCTCATTTTAAAGAGTGTACGTTTACGGCTGTGTGCGGGTGAGTGAGTGAGTGAGGGAGGGAGGGAGGGAGTGAGGGATGTCTGTTCTTTTAACCTGTAAAGCACATTGTGTTATTCCTTATATGAAATGTGCTATAAAGAAAATAAAGTTTGAGTTTAAGTTCATGTTTGAAATGTTAATAAAATCTGTTTTAAATATAATTTTTGTATGGAATTTATTGTTTGTTGACCTCTTTAATTTGATTTTTAATGATAAAAGGTCTTCATGTCATTTGGTGCAACCACCCATCATGTGGTGCGACCAATAATAACAATAACTATATTAAATTGAAAATAAAATATCTCATTTCTGTAGCTGAAACATTAATAACTGATACAATATGCTTAAGTGAATGGTATTTTCAAAACATTTTTATCAGTTTTATGTGTTTTACAGGAAAAATTAGTCGGTTAACTACATTTAATACGGCGACTGTGACATTATAGAGCTAAAATAAGAGATCATAATTTACAAAACTCAAAAGAAATGCAAACACGTGTTTCTAAACACTTGATATTACTGACAACTTGTGAAAAAAACTACTATGTTAAAAAATTTATTAGTTTTGAGATAAATTATGGTCGCACCACATGACATTTTTTAAGGCCTCGGGCAATTTATCTTTACGAAAAAACACTAGAATTACTTAATTAAATAAATTAATATTAATTTATGTATACACAACAATCTTAATGTTTGAACAGTTGCAAAAGATATTCTTATTTTTGGTATTTTAAAATTGGCATGTTGAAAAACCTTATATGTCATTGACCCATATACATGTACTACTTTTAAGTTTCACATTTTTTTAGAACTATTTAAAACGTTGTTTTTTCCCTTTTAACTTCATTAATCTGTCATTTTTTGTTTTTTTTTTAGGTCCATTACTTAAAATCAAATTGAAAATGCCTTTAAATTCCAGGTTGTAATGGAACAAAATAGAGAGAATAGCAAGGGGGGTGAATACTTTTGCAAAGCACTGTAGCAACTACCTCCTACACCTTAATAACCACCTTGTATACGACAGCAACCACCTAGAATCTCCCTAGCAACCATCTCCTACACCATAGCAACTACCTAGAAACTACTCAGCAACCACCTCCCACACCATAGCAACCACCTTGTATACCACAGAAAGCATCTAGAGGTGGGCCTCCAACAATTAGTGGCAATGGAGAAGAAAACAGGATGGATGAAAGACAAGCAAAACAGGAGTGTGGGTCATTCCGGATACCATATGTGTGATGGGTGTGTTACCCTGAGGTGCCATATGAAGCTTTGTGGATGTTTGGCAAAGTATTAGTGGGTAGAACCCATTTAAATGCGACCAAAAATGTAATGGAAGCGTACTGAGGAAAAATGGATGAATGAAATGAAAAGAAAAGACAAGTGCAAGTGAGGGGATGGACATGTGGAGGGCCGTACATGTGAAGTTTTACTACATTTGGTCACTGCATGGAGAATGAAAGTTACGTCTCCTGAAACTGCATTCATTTGAATGGGATCAACAATAAATAGAATTGAACGGAGAGAAAAGGGATGAGCAATAAGCAAGGAAAAGACAATTGCTGGTCTTAACCGACCATGTTTGTGTGTCAGGGGAGTTGGCCTTAGGTATCACATGAAGTTAAGCAGGTTTCGGACGAAGCATGTCCGAGGAGAACGATCTGAAATGTGACCCCCATTCCCACGAACTTGAGAGTCAGATGTTCTGGTCATCTTGGGGTGTACGTCACTTCCTGTTTTGCTGCCGGTGCTGCTCGGCATTTCAGCGCTGCTTCAGCATGTTTGTTTTTCTGATCTAGTCACTAATGATTAAATACTAATAAGTTACCTTGACCTTTTTGATGCCTAGTACACTTTTTTCATCTGTCTACATCATTAACCCACAGACAAGAGAAGACCAGCCCGATAAACGGTAAGTTTCAGTATGGAGTTTGGTGAGCACCTTCTCTGCACAGAGTGCGACATGTTTAGTTCAGTCCCTCTCTCTGTCACTAGCATTAGCGAGAAGTTTACTTGTGTAGAGTGCATGTTAATTACATATCACGTTAATTACATATAGGTTTCAGAATTAGAGGAGCGCATCCGGACGTTAACTAGGGACAGGAGTCCAGAGGCCAGCTTATTGCTAGCAAGTCCAGGTGCCTTAGGAGAAGCTAGCACGTCCCCGACTCTGGCTGTAGAGCATCCACAGCAGTTCAATTGGGTGACGATTCGGCGGCATAGTCGTAGACCTCTCCATTGCGCGACAGTTTCCCCACGCGAGCACCACTCTCCTCCTCCTGTTCACATGTCAAACAGGTTTGCTCCGCTCACTGAAATGCCCGCTGAGAAGCCTGTTCAAAGTGCCCTGGTTATAGGTGATTCAGTTATTCAACACGTGAAATTAGCTACTCCTTTAGGGGCTCCAGCACCAGTTACTGTTAGCTGTATACCGAGCACCAGACATTGTATTGAAGCTAAAGCTGAAGCTGTTTGCTAGACATAGGTATCAGAGCATAGTGTTTCATGTAGGGGCTAATGATATTCATCTGCAGCAGTCAGAGATCACTAAGAGTAGTGTTAAAGAGGTCTGTAAATTAGCCCAGACTATGTCCAATGATATATAGGTTGTCTGGGTGCAAGCTATGGTTTGAGCTGCATTAAGTGTGACAGAAGGCAAGGAAAAAAAGGAGTGTGAGTCATACCTGATATCATGTATGTGATGGGTGAGTTGCCCCAATAGCCATATGAAGTGGATGTATGGTGAAGTATTAATTAGCAGAGCTTCATTCATTTAAATGTGGACAAAAAGATAATTGAAGTGTTCTGAGGAAAAAGGTATGCATGAAAGCAAAAAAAAGATGAGGGCTTGGATGAGGGGATGGATATGTGGGGGGACATGACCCGAGTTTTCATGTAAAGTTTCAGTTCATTTGGTCACAATAGGCCCATAATAAATACAGGAACCAAGGTGAAGAATAATATGGGTATGCAACTGAAATGAATGGGAGCCTTCGGCTCCAATTCATTTGAACGGACAGTTCCATAACTAGAAAAAAAACTCCTGAAGAAAATCTGAGATGAGCCTGTTGCCTAGAAACCACTTAGAAACTCCATAGCAACAACTTCCTACACATGAGAAACCACCTTGTATACCATTGTGACCCCATATAAACTCCCTAGCAAACAAGTCCTACACCATAGCAACTTCCCAGAAACTAGTTAGAAACCACCTCCTACACCATAGCAACTGCCTAAAAACTACTTAGCAACCACCTCCTACACCATACCAACTGCCTAGACACTACTTGCAACCACCTCCTACACCAAAGCAACCATCTAGAAACTCCTTAACAACCACCTTCTACACACAGCAACTGCCTAAAAACTACTTAGCAACCACCTCCTAAACCATTGCAACTGCCTAGAAAATACTTAGCAACCACCTCCTACACCAAAGCAACCACTTAGCAACACCCTAGCAACTACCTTGTGTACCTTAGCAACCATATGGAAACTCCTTAACAACCACATCCTACACACAGAAGCTGCCTAAAAACCACTTAACAACCACCGTCTACAACACAGCAACTGTCTAGAATCGACTTAGCAACCACCTCCTACACCATAGCAGCCACTTAGCAACACACTAGCAACAACCTTGTACACAATACCAACCATTGAGAATCTCCTTAGCAACTACCTCCTACACACAGCAACTGCCTTGAAACTACTTTCCAACTCCGAAACCATAGCAACCACCTTTTAAACCTTACCAACCACCGAAAAAGTCCCTAGCAACTGCCTCCTACACCATTGCAAATACCTAGTAACTACTTGGCAACCACCTCCTACAAAATAGCAAGCACCTAGTAACAACATAGCAACCACCATGTATACCGAAACAATCACCTAAAACTCGTTAGCAACCACGTCCTGCACCAAAGCAACTGCCTAAAAACTACTTAGCAACCACGTCCTACACCATAGCAACTGCCTAGAAACTACTTAGCAACCACCTCCTATGCCAGAGCAAGCACCTAGCAACACCCTAGCAACCACCATGTATACCACAGCAACTGTCTAGAAACTCCGTAACAACCACCTCCTACACATAGCAACTGCCCAGAAAATACTTAGCAACCACCTCCGACACCATAGCAGCCACCTTTTAAACCTTACCAACCACTGGCAAAGTGCCTAGCAACCGCCTCCTACACCATAGTAACTACTTAGCAACCACCTCCTACACCATAGCAAGCAACCTAGTAACACTATGGCAACCATCTTGAAACCATTTAGCAACCACCTTTTAAACCTTACCAACCAATGTCCCTAGCAACTGCCTCCTACACTACAGCAACTACCTAGTAACAACTTAGCAACCACCTCCAAGACCAAAGCAACAAACTAGCAAAACCCTAACAATCACATTGTATACCATAGCAACCATCTAAAAACTCCTTAGCAACCACCTCCTACACACAGAAGCTGCCTAAAAACAACTTAGCAACCACCGTCTACACCAGGGGTGCCCAACACGTCGATTGTGATCTACCGGTCAATCGCAAAGGCAACGCGAGTCGATCTCGGAGCCCTGCCTTTCAAAATAAACTCTACTGCGCACAGGAGACCGTGCAACATAAAAACGAGTGAACTGCGAGCCGCAGAATACACTACAGTACAGGTAGTGTGGGTAGATCGCGTGTCATTAAAAAAATAGCTGTTAGCCTACCATCCATCCCCACTGTGGGATTTGGCACTTGACTGACATACAGTACAACCAATCTGAGATCTCGTCTTTTGAGAAAGAGCTTGACAGACGCTTTCAAGACTTTGCTTCACTCGAGCCAGCTGCTACATTTATGTCCTACCCATTTCGGGAAGATGTTGAGGTTGATTTACTCGCATCAAAAATTGCAACGCTGTTTCATCTGAACTCATCTGGAGTGGAGGAGGAGAGTTTCATACTACAGGCTGACACTGAGCTGAAGTCCAGGGCTCATGGACAGTTCTGGAACTTACTCCCTGAGAAAAAGTACCATAACATGAGGAAACGTACTACCTTCTTGACTGCATTATTCGACTCAACTTATTTATGTGGGTCAGCCTTTTCCCAAAAGAAGATTATCAAGTCCAAATACCATTCCACCATGACTGATGATCATTTAGAAGTCTGTTTGATCCTGGCTACCAGCAACTACTGTCCAGAATATGCAACTCCGGCTCCATTCCATTCAGGTAATGGCCAAAATGTACAGAATTGTATTGCGCCATACATGTTCATGCTGTTATGCAAGGTAAACAATATATATTTTAAATATAAAGTACACTCCGTATATATATATAAATAAATATATGTTTCGCATTTTTACTGTTGGTAGATCATTTTGACTTGGTCATTTTAAAAGTAGCTCACAAGCTAAAAAAGTGTGGGCACCCCTGGTCTACACTATAGCAACTGGATAGAATCGACTTAGCAACCACCTTGTCTGCAATATCAACCATTTAGAAACTCTTCAGCAACCAACTCCTACACAGCAACTGCCTTAAAACCACTTAGCAACCAACTCCAACACCATAGCAACCACTTGATATACCTTAGCAACCATGACAATCTCCCTAGCAACCACCTTCAACACCACAGAAACTACCTGGAAACTACTTAGCAACCAGCTCCTACACAATAACAACGGCATAGAAAGTGCTTAGCAATCACCTCCTATACCATAGCAACCACCTCACAACACCCTAGCAGCCACTTTGTATACCATAGCAAGTACCTAGAGGTGAGCCTCCAACAATTAGTGGGAATGGAGAAGACAAAGGGATGGATGAAAGGCATAAAAAAGAGGTGTGTGGGTCATACCTGACATCATGTATGTGATGGCTGAGTTGCTCTGAGGTGCCAAATGAAGCTTTGTAGGTGTATGTTGAAGAATTAATGAGCAGAACTCCATTCATTTAAATGTCAACAGAAACATAATGGAAGTGTACTGAAGAAAAGGGAATGAACGAAAAGAAAGGAAAAGACGAATGCAATGCTTCGATAAGGGGATGGATATGTGTGGGGACTTAGCCTGAGGTTCCACGTAAAGTTTCACATTGTTTGGTCACTGTAAGGAGGCTGAAAGCTTTGTCTCCTAAAACTGCATTCATTTGAATAGGGTCAAAAATGAATAGAAGCAAATTGGGGAAAAAGGGATGAGCGAAAGATGAGGAAAAAACGAGTGCTGATGATAAACAACCACGTCTGTGTATCAGTGCAGTTGGCCTGAGGCATCACATGAAGTTTGGTAGGTTTCAGACAAAGCGTGTCCGAGCAGGACGATTTTTAAGTTGAGCCCCATACATTCTCTGTTGGTGGATGGCGTCGCCACGGTAACTTGAAACGTTAGCAAAGGTAATAGCACATGTCGCACTGCCGAGCCGAATGTTTTAAAATATAGTTTGCACAGGTGCACGCTAAGGTTTGAGTCACATTAAGAGTGACGTAAGAATAATAAATAATAAACTAGAAAGAAAATTCCTAAAGAAATTTTTTAAAGGGCCTGCCCCCTAGAAACAACCTAGAAACTCCATAGCAACAACCTCCTACACCTGAGCACCTGCCTAGAAACTACACAGCAAGCACTTATTATACAGTAGCAACCACTGACAAAGTCCCTAGCAACCTTAGCAACCACCTGTTAACAATTAGCAAGCATATAATAATACCATAGAAACCACCACGTAAACCTTAGCAATCACTTAAAACTCATTAGCAACCACTGTCTACAGCACAGCAACTGCCTTGAAACTACTTAGCAACAACCTCCACCATATCAACCACCTTTTATACCATAGCAACCACCTTTTACACCATAGTAACTACCCAGAAACTCCATAGCAACAACCTCCTACACCACACCAACTGCCTGGAAACTACTTAGAAACCACCTCCTATACCACAGCAAGCACCTAGCAACACCTTAGCAATCACCTTGTATGACAAAGCAACTGACTACAAACTGCATAGCAACGACCTCCTACACCATAGCAACTGCTAAAAAAAACTTCTTAGCAACGATCTCTTACACCACAGCAACCGTTTGGAAACTACTTAGTAACCACCTCCTATACCAAAGCAAGCATGAAGCAACACCCTAGCAACCACCTTGTATGCCAAAGTAACTGATTACAAACTCCCTAGCAACCACATTCTACACCATGGCAACTGCAAAAAACTACTTAGCAACCATATCCTACATCATAGCAACCACCTTTTAAACCTTAGCAACCACCCATACACTTCATAGCAACCACCTCCTACACCATAGCAACTGCCAAAAACTACTTAGCAACCACGTCCTTTACCACAGCAAACACCTAGCAACACCCTACCAACCACCTTGTATGCCACAGCAACTGTCTACAAACTCCATACCATCCACCTCCTACAGCATAGCAACTGCCAAAAATCTACTTAGCAACCCCCTCCTACACCCTGTCAAGCACCTCTTATGCCACAGCAACTGTCTACAAACTCCATACCAACCACCTCCTACACCATATCAACTACCTTTATTCAAAAGCAACCATCCTAAAACTCCGTAGCAACCACCTCATACACCACAGCAACTGCCAAGAAACTATTTAGCAACCATCTCCTATACCACAGCAAGCACCGCAACACCCTAGCAAACACTTTTTATACCACAGCACCCATCTAGAAATTCCTTGGCTACCACATCCTACACATAGCATCTGCCTAAGAACTACTTAGCAACCACCTCCAACACCATAGCAACTGCCTAGAAACTACTTAGCAGCAACCTCCTACACCATAGCAACCACCTTTTATAGCAATGAAACCACCCAGAAACTCCATACCAACCACCTCCTACACCATAGCAACTACCTGGAAACACCTTAGCAACCACCTTGAATGACACAGCAACTGACTACAAACTGCATAGCAACGACCTCCTACACCACAGCAACTGCTAAAAAACTTCTTAGCAACTATCTCTTACACCATAGCAACCGCTTGGTAACTACTTAGGGATGAATAAAAGAAAGGAAAAGGCGAGTGCTGGGCGTGGATGAGGGGATGGATACATGTGGGGACGTGGCCTGAGGTCTCACATGAAGTTTCATATGGTTTATTGACTGTATGGAGACAGAAAGTTTCTTCTCCTGAAACTGCATTCATTTCAATGGGCTGAAAAATGAATGGAAGTGAATGGGGGGGGAAAAGGGATGAGCAAATGACAAGGAACAGATGAGTGCTGGTCATCACCGACCGTGTTTGTGTGTCAGGGAAGTTGGCCTGAGGTATCACATGAAGTTTGGTGGAATTCAGATGAAGTGTGTTCGAGCAGGACTATCTGAAATTTGAGCCCTATTCATTCCCTAAGGCATTTCGGCCATCTTTGTTGGCGAGCAGCGTCGCCACAGTAACGCGAAACGCCAACAAAAGTAATAGCACACCTCGCGCTGATGAGCCGAACATTTTGATATA
>JBBPCZ010143572.1:0-19913 GCA_037974445.1 Brycinus macrolepidotus | reverse complement strand
TGAGATGAACTGGGAAAGCAGGCAGTGGGCCAAACCACTGTGAGGAAGGGGAGGGGGAACTCAACTGTTTCTAAATGTATTTTTTGCGTTTGTTTTTTTCTCTACTTAAACAATTATTTTAGGTATACATACATATATTTTTCACAATAGAGAGTGCGATTTTTTTTTGTAATTTTTTTTGGAAGGGACAACCCTCAGATGGGGGGGACATCACTCTGAAGAGAGTTTCAATGAGGGGGCAACAACAGCAAGGGCCCCTTCACCCAGGATCAGTGTTTGATTCTTTTAGGAAGGCAAAGGTAGTGTTTGGAGGAGTGACTATGGAGAAGATCATCTAGATATGATGGTGTCAAATTGTGGAGAGATGTGTTGGTGAAGAATAGAAGTTCAATCTGTATACACTCCTGGACAGGAAGCAAGTAGAGCTCTTTAGTTCGTTTTTTTATTTGGTTATACAAAACATGGAAGAGAAGAAAAGTGGGCATTTTCTTATTTTCAACCTTCATTTAACAGAACTAGTTTAACAAAAATAACATGACAGAAAATGCAGACAGAAAGTACATAGTCAAATTAGTTACGAAGATATAAATTAAAAAGGAAATAAATAACTAAATGAAAAATTACATAGAAAAAAATTAATCAATTAATTAATTAATTAATGATAGTGATGGTAATTAAGTAAACAAAAGCGGGCTACTCGCACACTACTGTAGTGGGTTTTCCAAAGAATGTCACAAAGGGGCACCATACTTTGTAGAATTTATTGTCTGACCCTCAAGTAAGTTTAAATAGGACATAATATCTCTTATCCACTGCAAGTGAGAGGGGAAAGAGGAGTCCTTCCACTTGAGTAAGATTGCACGTCGTGCTAATAATGAGGTAAAAGCAAGTATCCTACGTTTCTTGAGCAAGGTACCTTCCCCACACACTGCTCCCCCGGGCGCTGTGTTCCTGGCTGCCCGCTGCTTCACTTGGTGAATATGTTAAATGCAGAGGAAGAATTTTGTGCTGTTCACACTGTGTGCTGTGGTGTGTTCACGTATGACAGAATGGTCACTTCACTTTCACTTTCACTTTTCTTTAAATAACTCTACATTTTCAACAATACCAAAGATGGCCGTAAGGGGATTTGGCTCCATGTGATACTCGATTATTTCAGACATGACACTGAAGACCGCTGTCCAAAACCCTGCCAGTGAAGGACAAGCCCAGTACATATGAAGAAGAGAAGCAGGAGCTTGTTTACATTTGTCACATATAGGATCTACATTTGGATATATACGGGCTAATTTCAACTTAGAAAAATGAATACGGTGAACCACTTTAAATCGTAGCAGTGCATGCCGAGAACACATAGAAAAGGAATGTATAAGGCCGAGGATTGAGTTCCACATGTACTCATGAAAGGTGCGATTTAAGTCTTGTCCTCATGCAGTTTTGATGGTAACCACAGAGGGGCAATTCAGTTCAGCAATGAGGTTATATAGTTTGGACTTTACCGCTTTTGTTGTGGTATCTATGGAGAGAATTGTATCAATAGGATTATGTGGGGGCTTGTGGGGAAATTGGGGTATCAACTGTTGAACATAATGTCTGACTTGTAAAAATCTGAAAAAAGGGGTGTTGGAAATACCAGCGGATTCTTTCAACTGTGAAAAATTAGCAAATTGATTATCAACAAATAAATCTCCTAGAGATTTTAGGCCCTTGTTGTGCAAAGTACAAAAAGCGCCGTCTGATCTAGAAGGAATAAAGAAATGATTGTCAGCTAAAGGAGTCTCAACTGAAAGACCTTGCAACCCAAAGTGTTTCCTAAATTGTGTCCAAATTCTCAAAGAATGTTTTACTACTAAGTTACTATTAGGGATCTCAGAACCCAACGGGAGTGGAGCACCCAAGAGTGCCGGGAGGGAAGCAGGTGCACTCGCACAGGCCTCGCACAGACAAGAAATCAAGGTGACAAGTTCATTTAATTCAGACTGATACAGAACAAGGAGGATAATGATAGTAGTGCTAATAATATGGAGCCTAATAGTAGCCTTTAAACAGCTATGTTGACTAGCTTGGCCTACCTTGGATCAGGTGATGGTATAACTCAGAGACAGCTGGCCTCTCTTTGGGGTCTTTTTTCAACACTGATTTAGTGTAACAAGGGGACAACGATGGAGTTCAGTCAGATTCATTTTCATTATATATCTGGCCCTTTCTGTGGTCAGAAGGTGTAAAGTGTAAAGTGGCCATTTTATCATGCATGAACACACCACAGCACAGCACACTGTGAACAGTGTGAAATTCTTCTTCTGCATTAAATCCATTCACCAAGTGAAGCAGTGGGCAGCCAGTGATGCAGCACCAGGGGAGCAGTGTGTGGGGACGGTATCTTGCTCATTAAGTGTCCTGTTTACTTTACAGTGAAATTACACTGTTGTCCTTGTGTTTACTGTGAAAGGACTGAGGCTCGGTGAAGGTAGGAGGCTAGCTATCAGGAGAGAAAGGCTGGACCTGGCTGTTTGCCCAGTGTAGCCTGATCGGTAAACCCAGACGCGAAGTACCGAGCTGGTAATCACGCACTTTAGTCTAAGAATGCTCTTGTAGGAGAGCAGAGGTTCCCACGTTCTCACACACACACACAGACAAAGAGAGAAAGAGATGAGAAACCGGAGTACTCATGGAGATGGTCTGGGCTGAGCGAAGAAGGAATGCCGTCTACCTGTTTATATTCCAGGTGACATGCCTACTTCCAGCTCCTCATAGCGGTCACGTGACTGGCGTGCGTGACACTAGCTCAGTGTCCAGCTGGAAATATTACTTTTTTTGAACCAGTCTTTCCTGAGATCATTCCGTAAAATGTTAAAATGTGATCTGTGATCCAAGGTGCTAAAATGTGATCTGTGGAGTGTTACGTATGTTATCTTTAATGTTTTGTTGGTGGAGATTGTTATGCTAGTCAGCATGGAGGGTACCCTGTTAAATGACTTTTGTGTAAGAGTCGGCTACAACATGGTGAAATAACTGTGGGTTGTTTTTAAAATCAACACAATATAGATTTTATTTCAACAAGGGCCACAATGTAGCCGTGCACTGGTTTTTAAGGTGTGTTTTTGTATGCAGCAGGAGATTCTGAATCTATCAAGGGTTTTTTATATGCTCCTGTCCAGTTTGTGGAGGGCTGTTGCCCACCCCGGCATCATGAGCTGCAAAAGATGACCTTAGAATGTCCTGTTGGCTTTTCCTTAGTCATTTAAAAATTACATTTGAATTCATTTATGACTGTACTGGCATTTATGACTTTACTGAAAACATTTAGAAACATTTGGATAAAAAAAAGGCCTATAGAGGCCTATAAAAATCCTTCTTTTTTAGGCTTTTTATGTCTTATGAACCCTCACAAATGTGCTCAGCACCTCAGATATTATGAATTATCAAGAAAAAAATGGGTTTGGATAAACTTTATAAATGGACCTCAGAGAAAAGAAAAATAGAATAAAAGCACTTTAACATAAAAAACATGGTTGGTACCGACAATACACACTGTATGTGTATAAAATGACAACATAACAGAATGAAAGAGAACGTTATAATAACAATAATAGTAAAATATGGAATTCAGACCCTTTAAGGCTTCTTAATGTTCTCTCTAGCTCTGGGTAGAATGGTACAGAAAAGTTATTTTCTCTCTTTTTGTGTTTGTGTGTGTGTGTGGTGTGTATGTAAATATGTGTGTTTGTGGGGTGATTAGCTCTGTATGTTTGATTGTATTTGGCAGGCCGTTATGTTCCTCAGCAGCTTTGTGGGCGACGTCTGGTAGAACAAAAGGGCCAATTTAAGGCACGAGCCCATTCTTCCAGTAATCCACAAACAATCTACATACATGCAAAAACCCATTTAATAGGCTTTTAAGGGCCCCTTAGGAATCTTGAGGAAATCTGAATGAGTGTATTGCTCAGGAAAGGGAATGAGGGCGGGGGGGACAATAGTGCAGTTTGGTCAAAATTACTTCTTTTGTTTTTGTTTTTACTTTTGTTTGTTGGGGTTTTTCCATTTAGAGTGACGAGACACAGACAGAGTTTCTTAGAGAGACAGAGAGAGAGAGAGAGACTGTAAAACAGAGAGTACAAATAATACAGTGATAAACAGAAAAAGAAATATAGTGAAAAATAAACAGATAAACAGATAGAGAGATAAAGAAAGGAAAAAAGAGAGTTAAAAGGTTGAGGAGGAGAGAGAGAGAGAGAGAGAGAGAGAAAGAGAGAGCGAGAACATAAGAGAGAAATAAAGAGAATGGGGAATCAAGAGAAAGAGAGAAAGGGAAAGAAGAAAAGAGAGGGAGTAAGTAAGGTTGAGGAGAAGAGAAGGCGAGAAATAGAAAGAAAGAATTACAGAGGGCGCAATAAAGATAGAGCCAGAGAGAGAGAAACAGAGAATCGGTGAGAGATAAAACGAGAGGGGGAAAGTGACAGAGGAAAAGACAGATGAGGAAAAGAGAGAGAGATTTAAGAAAAGGCAGAAGGAGAGAAAGAGAAAAAGTGAGAGAAGGAAAGAATGTAATAGAACAGAACAGGTAAAGGGAGAGCGTTAAAAAAGTGGAGTGAGAGAGAGAGGAAGAAAGAGAGCGTGTGAGGTTATCCGTCTGCAGGTACATGAAAGGAAACACAGGCAAAACAAAGAGAAAAGGCCATTCCATGTTTGAAAAAGGGGCAAAATTGCTCGCTGGAAGGCCGTGTTAAACATTATTAAGTGCAATTTGGTTTCTTGCTTCATGCATCATTACAATGCCATTTGCCATTCTCAGAGATAAAAGTGTTCCAAATCCTTTGAAGGGAGCCGGGGCGAGTAGGCAGGAGTTGCCACCGTTTGCAAAGCGCAAAAAGCATTTCTATTAAAAACCAACCAGACGCTCTTTCTTGTTCATAAAACTTGCCTTTTCCCTCCTCTCTCAGCGGGCAGACATCAGCAGAGCGACATTGTGCATGTTCTTTAATCTCCAGGTGCTCAGTGGGACAGTGCACAGGCATTGTTTAAAAATAAAAGTAGACGCTGATGTTGGATTCATTCAGCCGTGTTTATTTTTATCAGACGCTGCGTGGCCCTTTGCAGAAGTAAAGTAAAGTGGCATTTGGCAGACACCCTTATCCAGAGCAACTTACAATCATTAGTTACAGAGACAGTCCCCCTGGAGCAACTGAGGGTTAAGTGTCTTGCTCAAGGACACAATGGTAGAAAGAAACTTTGTGGTCATCGGGTTCACAAGCAAGTGTTTTGCCCACTAGACTGCTACTACCCCCAGAAGCACGACATTGTTGATGATAAATGAAGAGCTCCAGCATTGGTATTTAAGTAGTTTAACAATGGAAATAAGCTTTGCCACATGATAATCTCACAATAGTGATGATGCTCATCCTCTAGCCCTTCATCAGAATCAGAATCAGAAAACTATTGATCCCGGAGGAAACTGCTTATGTTCCGACTGCAGAGATGCACCGAGGTACAAAGACAAGAACAATATAAAATACAGAATAAATAAAAAAAAACTCTTCAGAAATACTCACTAAATACACTATACTCTACTATATGGACAAAAGAATTGGGACACCTGATCATCACGCCAACAGGACTTTAATGACATTGCATTCAAATACGTAGACTTTAATATGGAGTTGGTCCCCCCTTTGCAGCTAGCACAGCTTCCACTCTTCTTGGAAATCTTGGAGTGTTTCTGTGGGAATTTGTCCCCATACATTCTGTAGAGCATTTGTGAAGTCAGGCACTGATGTTGGACGAGAAGTCTTGGCTCGCAATCTCCGTTCCAGTTCATCCTAAAGGTGTTGGATGGGGTTGAGGTCAGGGCTCTGTGCGGTCCAGTCAAGTTCTTCCACACTGAATTCATCTTTATGGAGCTTGCTTTGTGCACTGGGGCTCAGTCATTCTGGAATAGAAAAGGTTCTTCCCCAAACTGCGTCCACAGAGTTGGAAGCATGGCATTTCCCAAAATGTCTCGGTATGCTGAAGCATTAAGATTGCCCATCACTGGAAACACCTGAATCACTGGGTCACCTGAATTCAATAATTAGGAGGTATGTCCCAATACTTTTATCCATATAGTGTATGTACACAACATGCTGTGGTCAGTAAGAGAAGTGGATATAAATACTACATATAAATAAATAAAATTACTGTTGAAGTTTATTAGTAACACAAACAGTGGTTTGGAGTTGTTCTCTATAACAAGTCTGTTATTTCACATAACGCTACATAAGTAGTGATATTTCACATGATAAGACTGTTGCACATAAGCTATTGCCCATAATTTGTGACATAAGTGACATAAGTAGTGACCTAAGTAGTGATATTGCACCTGATAAAGCTATTGCACTTAAACAATTGCACATAATAATAAAGTCTGCTGGGTGGGCGTGTGACAAAGTGAGGAGTTATAGTCTGATGGGTGGGTTTGGGACAGAGGGAGGAGTTATAGAGACTGATGGGTGGGTGTGTGAGAGCGGAAGGAGTTATAGAGTCTGATGGGTGGGCGTGTGACAAAGTGAGGAGTTACAGAGTCTAATGGGTGTGTCTGTGATGGGGAGCAGTTATAGAGTCTAATGGGTGGGTGTGTGACAGGGGAGGGTTTATAGAGTCTAATGGGTGAGTGGGTGACAGGGGGAGGAGTTATAGAGTCTGAGGGGTGGGTGTGTGGTGCGGGAGGAGTTACAGAGTCTGATGGGTGGATGTGTGATGCAGGAGGAGTTAAAGAGTCTAATGGATGGGTGTGTGATAGGGGAGGAGTTATAGAGTCTGAAGGGGAGGAAGTATTTTCTGTGGTGTTCACCAGAGCCCTTTATGTTGGTTGTCTGTGGCTAAAAGTGCTTCTCAGCTCAGCTACAACACTGTGGAGTGGTTGATCAGCACTGTCCATGATCACAGGCCACTCTGTATCTGAGACCGACCAGTGATAAATGGTGGTAACAAACAGCTAACTTTACATTAAAAGATGGGCTGCAGTCTATATTCCTACTCCAACAAGGTGGAGCTACAACAGAGGAGTTTCTGATGAAGATGGACGTCTGGTTTCTATCACCACTATTGTGATCCCTTTAAGTTTCTTTACAATAAACCATTTCTCACCAAACTGGCCAGAATGTCTTTTAATCATTTAATTAGGGTGAAATTTGGTGGGAAAAAGGAAGAGGATAATGAGTAGGGCTCTGAGGCGGGAGTGTGTAATAAAGCATATGGTGAATGTAATATTTGGCCGAAAGAGGCAGTGCCTCCTCAGAGAGTGAATGCTAACGCTTTACCTGCAGTAATCAGAGGCAGCGCAGTGCTATGCTAATCACAGCACTTCTTCTGGCAAGATTCCTCCACCACACACAGGCGGAGAGACGACGATACATGAGCAAAATCATTCTCTTCCTCTTCCCTTCCCCCTCCTTACCACTCAGAATAATATTTAATGTATCTGTGTGTGTGCGTGCATGTGTGCGAGACGCTCATGAATTATTCAGCGATCTAACTGCACAGGTCTCAGCAGCTTTTAATCAGAGTCATGTACACCTTGCATCACATCTCTCTCCAGGACCACACACGCTCACACACACACAAGTTTGTATTTGTATCTTTGTAGGGTCTTTCCATATAGACCTCTATGACTGTAGGTCAATGATGTCATTCTACATGTAGGTGCTGGACGATACAGGAAAAATACAGCTTTTTTCTCAATGCATCACATTTCAGATTTAGTTTTTCTGAGCTCTGACACGTTGGAACAGGTAATAAAGAACCAGCAGGGCCATGTTTAAGGCCCAGTACACACCTAGCTGCCAGGCTGTTAAAGAGCATTGTTGGCAAACTGTTGGTCACATGATGCACTCTGTGATGTTATGCAAAATGACTGGCTTTTTTAATTTGATGTTTTCTACATAGTTTACATCAAAAACATGTGTCATAACATGATGTAATGTGACAAAAGACAACAATACATGAATACAGCTCAGACCACTGATAAACACCTTGTTCTTTTTGCTCAGTCCTTCAGGGCAACATTAAGCAGTAACCAATCAGATGGTTGATACAGTGGTACTTGAAAGTTTAGAAATTTCTGTATTTCTGCATAAATATGGCCTGAAACATAGTCCTAAAATAGACAGAACTAAAAAAAAACAAATATATCTGTGAATGGAGATAGTGTATGAACCTCTAAGTATTATGGTTGGTGTTTTGAATTCAGCGCAAATTCTCCAAAGATGTTGATTATTTTTTTCTTTTTTGGCATCTTTTGAAGATCATCAAGTGAGATAGGTTAGCACTCCACTCTACCTTTGTGGTAAATCTGTTGCTTAGTGACTATGGTTTTTGTGGCTTCTGCATGAACCCATACCTGAATTTATTTATTTGTTTGTTTCTTTGCTTGTTTATATTTTAACTAATTTTATGCCCAAATTAGTCACTTCCAGTTCCATCCACTAGCTAGGCCATCCCCAATCATGCAACATCAATAGTACTGGGAGCGTGAAGGCTACATTCCACTACATCCTTTCCAACTGCAATATTATTTGACAGCTCAACACACTTGGAGGCGAATGCTGACATCCAGTTCTGTTTCACAAGCTAAAAGGCACCCATACTGGCTAGCATCACCTGGGTGATGGGAAGAAGAAGGGTCATCCTACCCACCCAGAGAGAGGGGCTAATTGTGCTGTCTTGGACTCCTCGCCATGGGTGGCTGGGGGCTGAACTCGAGATTTAAGATTCAAGATTCTTTATTTGTCACATACATGTCACGTCTCCGGTCAGCGGCCGCTAGAGGCCGCTAGCATAAAGTATAGGTGGACTTCTATTTTGACATGGAATGGTCCGAATTATCCCAGCAACAGCTGCTGGTGTTTTGAGTTAAGTTTATGTGTTTACTCATTGGTTCAGTCCTGTTTTGTGTCATGTATTTAAGTTACCCCTGTGCACTGTGTTCTTGGTCAGTTCTCCCTCACACACTACCCCTGGTGTGTACCTGTCTTTTGCGTACACGTTCTAGAAACAGTATCGGCCATCGAGCCTGCCTTGTTTTGTTACTGTTTAAATAAACTCTCAAGAAGTATGGAAATCTGCACCTGCACCTTATTCATGGACGGGTACTCACAACACGTGACAATACACAATTATACAAGTACAATGTTAAATGAAATGTGTCTCTGAAGCATCTACGAGACAATATAGCTACAATAAATAAATGAAGAAAAAATTAAAGCCTAGAAATAAGTTATAAAAATATGTAAAAATAACCATTGCAGGTGTAAACAAGATTCAAAGTGTGCAAATGTAACATAATAGAGTGTGTACTGTAAAGTGCAGTGCGCTAGTTGCTGTTGATGTATATAGACATAAATAACACAGAGAAAGAAGGCAGGAGGTGTGCTGCTATGTTTAATACTAATTCGGGGCAAAGCCATGCTCATGTAATTGTTACTGTATTATTGATATTTAGAAAGACGTGCAGACATGTGGTGCTGAGTAAAGTTGAGGGGGCTTTATGTGAATGAGGATCATTTGATGAGAACGAACGTCATCAGTGTTCAGTGGTGTGTAAATGCCTTTGCCTTTGTTTTCGTATGTTTTCAAGACAGATGTCCTGCCTTTGTAGGAAAACAAATAATTTTGGACCACTTCTATCGGCCCATTCATCATGAAATTGGAACACAAAGTAAAGGCTCAAATTTATTTATTTGCTCAGATAAAGATTTCTTTACATTCATAAAGCAGTGCAATGCTATGACTGTAAGAGTGGACAAATATTTAGCTTCTTCAGAATGTATTTATTACTTTCAGTCATTCAATGACATGTATAACACATACTTGGAGCAGACTGGTATATTACACTGGCCTCACTGGTATTTAATCTGACTTTTTTATACTTTATGATGGGACCAACAGAAATGGACCACTAGAATAAAATTCAGTCACTGTCAAGTCACGGTTCGGTTAGCGGCCACTAGAGGCCGCCATTGAGTTTGTTTATGTTGGACTTTTATTATGACACGTTTGTGATTATAGTTTGTATTAGTTTCAACTGTCTTGTGTTTAGGTTTGTGTATTTAAAGTCCTTGTGTTCTTGTTGTCTTGGTTGGTCATCCCTCACAGAGACCCTCACTTGCCCAGCCTTGTGTATCCGCTATTGTATGTATGTTTTGGGCCCTCGTGCCTTTTTGAGTTTGAGTTTGTGTGTTGGTGAATAAAACCATCAAAGGGAATCCTGCGTCTGCGCCTCGCTGTCCACACCCCCACCCCTGCCGTGACAGTTATATTATAATTCATTTTAAAAGTACCTTTTTCTCCTATGAAGTGCAATACATGTATTTAAAAAATCAAAAAACCTTATTTGGCCAGCATTTAATTCACATCATGTTATGACAGATGTATGACCCCACATCCTGACTTTGCATTAAAACTGTGTGTGTGTGTGTGTGCGCGCGCGTGTGTGCTGGACCTGCTTGCAGAAGGTGATACAATATTCTATTTGTGGATGAATCCTTTGATCAACACATGGCTACTCCCACTCTGCAAGGAAGGTCACCAGGTCAACCTGCACTGAACTGTAACCAGTCTGCTCCAGCTTTATACCAAACAGTTCCCTTACTGAGGAGAACTGCAATGCAATAGATTTCTACAGTGTGATACCATGCTATAATCCTTTTATAATATACTTTATTATACAAATTATTTTTTCAACTCTTTACAACTTATATACCTTTATAACCAAAGGTAAAGTTTTGGAAAACACCCAATGGAAAAAAATTCAATCCGGATTTTGCCCCTGTGATATTTAGATATATATTGTGAGAGAGAGCTAAGTGAGCTGTCCCATTGGTTCAGCCTTCAAGTGTCAAATTAACCACTCATGTAATTACTTTTGATTTTCAGTGGATGAGACAACTTTACTGAGGGGAAGCTGTTTCAAACAAAACACATGAACTTCACCGTTTAACCAAGAATATACAATATATTTAATATTAGCATACTGCTGTCTAAGTAATAATCTGTGATATTTGTATAATATTTTTCTAGTGGTCTATTAGGTTCATATTAAAATCCTGTAGAAATTCCTGTACTATCACCTGGCCCTTTTCACTAGGGTGTTCTGTTTCTTGAAGTCCAACCGAAACACACAGTTCAAGATGGCGCGGCCACGTCCAGACGCCTTCCTGACCGCTCGATACATTTCACTGTGTGTTGTACTTGTATGACTATGCATGTGACAAATAAAGAATCTTGAATGTTGAATCTCTTGAACAAAGCAATGCAAACTGACCTCATACTCATATTCAGATTCAGAATCAGAGGGAACATGAATGGTACAGACGTTGCTGCGGGGGTCTTCATTAGAGGCGACACTTCAGAGGTGCAAAGCATGTGCGACAGTTTTCAAGCCTGAGATGAAAGAGCCAGCAGGACACTGATTGTGTGCTTTAAGAAAGATCAAAGGCTTCCGCACACTGAAAGGCCACATTTAGCGCAATCAGCAAAGTAAAAATGTCTATGGTGAAAGAAAGGCAGCAAAACAAAGCTTGTTTGCATTAGGAGGTCAATGTGAACACACACATACCCACATTCATCCTCATCTTTGCAGTCTTGTCCGTATGCATCATGAGACACAGCATGAGTGAAAGTGAACGTACCCCTTCAGTTTTAGGCCTAATTCTAATAAAAGTCCCACTATATAATTTCTGTAACAATATATTATTTCAATCTTTGTTTTATGAATTATAGTTATATTCAATCATGATCCATAATTGTGTAATGCAGTGTACTAAGACACTATAATTAGTGTTTATATTTCAGGTTTAATATAGTTTCCAATTACTCATTGGGACTACTTGCATTTTATTTATGTAATGGGGATTAATGAATAATTGATTCCTAATTAAGTGAATAAATTTAGTTTGTGTCTTGTCAGATATGTTTATTTTGGTACTTTTAGAATTTTGGGAATTGTTACTATCATAAGAAGAATAGTATATGTTATGTATATGTGTTTGAATGTGTTTGAATTATAATATGTATGTGATTTATATTGTTTGTTATCAGGGTTTAAGGTATGTTATGTAGATTATTCGTGTAAAATATGTTTATTGTATTATTTGTGACGTGATGAGGTTAAAGTTTAGGAGGAAATGGAACCTGAGCCTGAGGATACGTAAGAGCAGAAAGAACGGGAGAAGTTACGTACAGTCTAAGCTGCAGTTGGGAGAGGGAGAGCGCAGCGTACGGACGGCATTCGACTTTTTTCCATAAAAGCATGCCGTCACACCGGGGTGTTTTGGAACAGTCAGCAACAAACATTCTAATGTTTTCTAACTTCTGATCAACAATGTAAGTTAATGGCAATTCAAGATTACAGCTGATACACTGCCATCTTCACACTTAGAGTTTTATATTTATATTATGTTACATTTGACAGTCGATCCATAACTAAATCACACTAAACTTGGGCTGCGTCTGAACAGCTGAAGCACCAACTGATGGATGGAGCACTGTGCTGGACACTCAATAGCATGACATACACAATGAAAAAGCACAGACTCGCTGTCTGATAAGCAAGACTGCATAACAAATCTTTACATTTTGCGCAACTATTGAGCTACCTGACACGCACTAAAGTAATACGAGCAAACAACCCTGCCAAGCTGTTGCTTTTGTTACACGCCTTTATAAACTGTGTTTATTGTTCTCCATTATTCATTCATAACTTCTATGGCACTGTAACCACAGCAACCACAGCTCATGCTGTTGTTCAACAAACATAATCATCCTGTCAAATGGGTCAAACGGTTCATACCAGCATCATGGTGGACATCATCTCACTGACGAGGAGATGTTTTGCTGGTCAGGTGGCACAACCAAAGCAAATACAAGAACAATTTACAACAGTGTGGAACACCGGCACAGAAGCCCAGCAACGGGTGGAACTGTTAAAAAACTTCCCTGCTGAAGGGTTAAAGTATTAGGTGGGTCTGGGGCTGGTGAAAGCAGCATGCAGGGGGTCTGCGTTGTCGGCATTCATCGAAAGGTGCATATGGACTATGGAAGTGTGTTTTAGACTGTCCAGGGTTGAGCATGAAGGATTTTAGATGACAGAACAACAGAGGGAATGACAAAGGTCCCATGTTTGAGCTATTACTAATGCTTAAGCCATTCTTGCCCCAACTTGCCCTGTCCATGCGGGAATAGAGAGGGAGAAAGGGCGAGCGAGGTAGACAGCAACAGTGAGAGGGAGGAAGAGAGCAAGGGAGGGAGGGAGGAAGGAGTCTAGAGGGCAGGCTGGGGAGATAAAGGCCAGGACGCTTTCATTATTGCTTTGACCCACAGGGTCAGGCAGCTGGAGAAGCAGCCATTAGCCACCTCTCCATCACCGCACACCTCCACCTCTGGCTGTCCACACATGATTTATTCCCTCACTCTCACCGAGCTGAAAAATGATCCTCCAGCACTGAATCAATCCCACTGCTTACAGTACAGTCCTCCCTCTCCTCCTGTCTCTCTCTCTCTCTCTCGTTCATGTTCCTCATCCTTAGCCTCTCCTTCTTTCAGTCCCTCATTCCTTTCACTGCCCGTTTTCTCCCTCTCTCTCTCGTTCAACTTCCTCAGTTAGCCTCTCTCTCTCTCTCTCACATTCCTTAGTCTCTCTCTTTTTTTTTCTTTTGCTCTCTATCTTCTCCATCATCTCCCTACCTCAATTTTACTCTCGCTGTCTCTCTCTCTTTCTCTCTTTCTCTCACCCCTTCTCTCTCTCAACTTCCTCAGTCAGTCTCTCTCTCTCTCTCTCATTCCTTGGTCTCTTTCTTTCTCTCTCTTGCTCTCTCTCTCCCTCCATCATCTCTCTACCTCCATTTTGCTCACTCTTTCTTTTTTCTCACTCCTCGATGTACACCCTCTCCTTCTCTTTCTCTCTACTATCATCTATCTATCTCCATTTTGCTCTCTCTTCTTTTCTTGCTCCTCTATCTACACACTCTATCTCTATTTCTCCCGCTTTCTCTCTCTCAAAAAGTACATAATGAATTGATTTATTTATTTATTAACTGAGCAAAATGCATTCACACAAATTCTCAGAAACTGAAGGAGAGATAATTCATAAATGACCACTACTTGTTTTTTGTTGTTGCAGGTGATAATCGCAACTACCAGAAGATTAATAACCCAATGAAATCATTCCCAATATTTAACTGGTAATGGGCCTCGCGTATTTGAGTCATGAGTGTCGCCTCACTCTGCCAAGTACCAACTGCAGGAGCGCTTTATCAAAGAGAATGTATGAGTACGAGCAGATCTTTGACGGATAAAAGCCTGGAGTCATGGGAGATCCCTTAAAGCCTGCCAAGATTAAACAGCCAAAATGCAGCAACTCTTATTATGAATACACTTAGGCCTCTTGGATTTACATGTGTTTCATATGATGGATTTGTACCACTTATATATGATACTGATCTACTCGACTCTAATTTATCAGTTATTTCACTTTTCATTCATTATAATGATATTGGTTATTTTTTCGTGAGAAAATAATGTACTGATTTGGACCCAGCAAAATCAGCAATCCTTTTTTTTCCCATGTGTGAACACACACACACACACACACACACACACACACACACACCTACATACAAATGAATTCACGTAGAAGCATGCACACACACGCGCACAGATCTGAAGTATTGATCGACATGCTGAGGTAAATACTTGGTCAATAATCTCCGGTCTCAAAGAGCCCAGCGCTGCCCTCGACGAGATGCAGAAAGCAGGACAATAACACTCGCAATAAATGCAGCCCAGACTAAACAAAAGCCTCACTGTTACAAAACATGTTTTCATGTTTTCTTTCCTCCTAAACTCTATGAATCTTATATGCTGAGTGGACACATTCTATAGAGAACAATGCTTCCTTCAGGCACTGTCAGGATTATCATCAATACAAGATCTCCTCACGGTTTAACTATTCTTGGTTCCTAAAGAACATTTCAGTACATGATTCTTAAAAGAACCATGTTTTTAAATGAGATGTGTGAGTGTGAAGTACCTGCACAGAGTGTAAATGTTCTTTGACCCTTAAATTGGTAAAGAAACAAGACGACTTCTTTGCAGAAGGCCATAGAAGAACCTTTCAGTCTGTGTGTGTGTGTGTGTGTGTGTGGAACCTGCACATAGTGTAACTGTTCTCAGAAGAACCCTTAATTTGTAAAGAACCAGGAAAGGTTCTTTGTTTGAGGCCATGGAACAAGCATTCTTGGTTCTCGAAAGAACTTTTTAGTCCATGATTCTAAAAAGAACTGTTTTTAAATCTGAGTGTGAAGAATCTGCACATAATGTAAATGTTCTTGGAATAACCCTAAACTGGTAAAGAACCAGGAAGGGTTCTTCGTTTGAGGCCATAAAAGAACAATTCTTGGTTCCCTAAAGAACCTTTCATTTCATGGTTCTTAAAAGAACCATTTTTTGTAAATGAGATGGATGAATATAAAGAACCTGCACATGGTGTAAATGTTTTTGGACGAATCTGAAAATTGGTAGAGGCTTCAAATTTATTTGAAGGTTCTTTATACCTTTAAAAGTTTCTTCAAGCTCACAGACTCTAAAAATATGTGTTCCAGGAAGGGTTCTTTGTGTGATGTCGTAAAACCACCATTTTTGGTTCCCTAAAGAATATTTTAATGCATGGTAAAAGGGATGTAGGAGTGTGAATAAGCTTTTTAAAGTTTGCACATAATGTAAAGGTGTCATGTCAGGCTCCCTGAAAGGACGCACTGCAGACCCAGAGTTATGCATACACAAAAGTCTTTAATGAAAAGGCCACAGCGGAAATGAGCTCACCGAGCTCCAAACACAAACAGTAGAAGTCCAACACAAAACTGTAGAGGTTCCAGGAAATCCAATATTCCTTCCTGAAAGAACCCGAGCTACAGAGGAGTCCACTCGGTCTCTCGAACGGAGGTACTGTTCCTAGGCTATCCTGCCTGTGGCGCAAATCCACTGGACCGCTGTGGAGGTCAGATGTCGGAACACCTCCCGCCTGTGCTGGCAGATAAACACAGAAGTTAAGCACTTCTATAAACATGCATACGAACCCATAAACGAGCACAGCCAAGTGCTAACTGCTCAGTTGGCTGTTGGTTGGGGATCAGGGTTCTGTTGGCCAGTATGTCAGTGACCACCCAGGCAAAGCGACTTGCTTTAGAGGTTCCAGGAGGTCCTTCACTCCCGCATGAGAGAACCCCAAGCCACACCCTAGTGGAAGGTAGATAAGGGAGTTATGTTGGTCAGTATATCAGAACATTGGAGACCACACAGGGAAAGTGGCTTGCTTTAGAGGTTCCAGGAGGTCCTTCACTCCTGCATGAGAGAACCCCAAGCCACACCCTAGTGGAAGGTAGATAAGGGAGTTATGTTGGTCAGTATATCAGAACATTGGAGACCACACAGGGAAAGTGGCTTGCTTTAGAGTTTCCAGGAAGTCCTTCACTCCTGCATGAGAGAACCCCAAGCCAAACCCTGATGGCAGGTAGACTATGTCGGTGACCACACGCCATTGCTTAGTCACGGCAGCGCTTTTAAGGATAACATAAAACACCTGGTCATGTCATCAGGTGCCTAGCAACCCAGCTAATGTGCTCACTGATAACACCTGGGTTGATAGCCACCTGATGACATGCTAAACACAAATGGCCTAAAACAAAACTGAACTAACACAGACCTGACAAAAGGTTCTTGGTAAAGAGCCTTCAACATTACGTAAAGGAACTTTATACTTTTAAAAGGGTTTTCAAGCTCATAAACTCTTAAATAATAGTTCCAGAAAGGGTTCTTTGTGTGATATCATAAAAGAGCCATTCTATGTCATAGAGCCAAGAGCCAAAATCATGTTTATAATTGTAAATGAGCTGTGAAGTTTAAAGAACCTCCACAGAATATATAGGGAGAATCTATAAATAGGGAAAGAACCTTTACAGTGTATGAAGATAAAATGGTTACAGTACCTTCACTCAGAGAACATTATTGTACTATCTGAAACTAGTGAATTGTTAACAGTACTAGGATTAGATCTAGTGTTAGGATTATATTTTATCTTTTGGTTTAATTTAAGGTTCATCTACATTTAATAGATATTTAGTTTAATGTTAATTAAAAACAAGCTGAATGTCAAAGCATCTACAGTGTACCATACAAATAAAATGTTACCTTTTTTCATGACTCCAAGCTTTTTGTTAAATTTTTCTACTTTAAAAAGTTATGAGAACACACCATATGCTTCCTTCCTTTGGGACAATAAATGTATCACACCATAAAAACTTACATAATTAAACATTAAGAACCAAGTTGTAGGATGCTATGAAACAAATATTTTTGTCACCTCCTATCATCAAATGATTTTTATGAAAATGTGCTGTTGGGTGGAGGTCTGTGTTTATATAGCCAGATAAGGAGGTTGTAATTCATCAGAAGACTCACAGAAATGCTGGTCAGGATGTTTACACCACTCAATAAAAAAGACATTTGCATATCATTGCCTTTCCTGATATCAGTATTGCCAAGGCCAACATTGTGATAATGAATAACAAAGTTTATACTGAGATATTTAGGCAGCACAAGTGCAGTATCTTCAACAGCTCTGCTATTTTCCAGCTCCAAGCAGTAACACATAGCACCACAATCCACAACTGTAAAGCCATTTTTCAACACTATGTTTTTTCAACCCTTAGGAGATATGAAGAGAGCATTGTTTAAAACAAACCTGTCAAGTTCGGTTTACAGCCTCAAATAAGAGCAGTATCAAGTGCTCAATAATAGGAGTGGGTGTTGAAATTTGTAGTGTCAACTGCCTTTAGCTTAATTACATGGATAGTGTGTGCCTGCCCCCGCTGACAGGCTTCAAATAGCACCGCTCCACAAACTCTCCCCATACCTGTCAGTCAGCATTAGAACCGACTCGGATGAGGATGTACTCCCAGGCCAGGTAGCGGGCATTGCTGATGCACATCAAATCTATTAAATCGCCTTGGCTTGACGGGAGTAGCATGGCGGAAGACTTCGGCGTTGGATTTCAAACAGGATAGCAGACTTCTATTTTTATGAATCCAATAAAAATGCCATAAAAACAAAACTAGGAATGAAAGTGGAGGGCATCAACTCTCATTCATTCACACTGACAGACAGAAAGACATGGTATCATCTCCAAAAGGAACATGTGGTAGCATTCTTGATTTCACTGGAAAGTGGAACAAAGGTTTAAAGCACATTTTAGCCTAAAACAAGCAAAGTACTTACTTCCAGGTGGACAATGCCAGCACTGTCAGGATATAACAGGATTTTGAACAATATACCAATATATTGGAAAAGTAGAACTCTGTTTGTGATCTTGTGATAAAATATCAAAAGTAGGTGCTTACCCAGATAGTAAGCATTGTAATTTTTGGTCATTTTTATGTTTGTCTGAAGTAGGGCATTAACGACTTCAGATTTTTTTCAGGTCGACTTATCCGTCAGTAAAGTCGAAGTCGAGTCGACAAGTCGCTTGATGACATCACCACACAAACACAGCAGAGGAACACAGGTGTCCAACAATGAGCAACTCTTATTTAAGTTCTCTGTAACATGAACAGTCAACATGACAATTAAACAAAACAAAACATAAGCTAATACCTTGAATTTTCTGGTAAATTTAAGTGCACAACAGAAAGTGGGAACAGCTTAAGCCGCGGCAGACACTCAGCGTCCTCTTGGACTGGACGACTCCCTGCAGTGCTAGCAGCACCCATGTTAGCTAGCAGATGCTGTTTCAGATGACCGTGCATAACGCTAGTACTTTTATTGTACTTTAACACCGACTTGCAGATTGTGCAGCTCACCGTGCTGTTTGTGTGGTCTAGAGTGAAGTATCTCCGTACATGTGATGTGTCTCTGTCACCTACTGCCTCTGCTGCCGTGTCTCTCGTCTTGTTGTGGTCTTGTGTTTAGATTCTCCTCCACGCGCCAACGTTACCGCCCCTTTTATGAAGTGATCATAATAGTTGGTTAAGTCAAGGAACGCATGTCAGCGTAAGCCAATCAGAGGCAGAGACTGCACCGAGTACACAAGTGCGCACACAGAGAGAGGTAAAAAACACACAACTTGTCGACTTCTCTCAGGGGTCGTCGACTTGTGCCTCTGACGCCGACGCGTCGACAAGTCGGCTTTTCTGTTAATGCCCTAGTCTGAAGTATATATTTTGCAAATTAGCTATATTGCTTGCTAGCCTGTTAAACTGGAACCAAATCTAGAATGTCTGAAAAATTTGCAAACATATATTTTCCTCTATGAGCATCATACAAACACACTATCAACAGCCTATCAACTATGTGAGATACCATAGCATCAACCTAGCACCCACCTGGAACACCACACCATGTTTGGAACACTGTAGCACCCACTTGAGATCCCATAGCAACTGGGGAACTGCTTATGCTGTGTGATCACACTGTCTTTCTTGTTTTTATTAAATCTTCATTGTATCTATTTCATTTTCTTTTCCTTCTTATTATGCTTTCATCTGGGAAAGTATCTTAAACTGCACTTGTGTATGAGATATGCTGTATAAATAAACCCCCCCTGCTCTAAATAAAGAATTCACTTTGTTGCTGCCTTCTGCTGCAGGTGGTACCAAAGACTTGCTGGTATTAATGCTTCTCAGACTAATGAAAAAGAAGGTAAAATAGAAGCCAGTGGACAATCAGAGTTGAAACTGCCTTTTTACCATGTTTCTCAACATCAAGTTCAGCTCAGCTTTTTCAATTTAGTTAAATTCAATTCAATTTTATTTGTATAGTGCTTTTTACAACCAAGTTGTCACAAAGCAGCTTTACAGAATACAGGTCCGAGCCCCTAGTGAGTAAGCCAA
>JBBPCZ010143540.1:0-19924 GCA_037974445.1 Brycinus macrolepidotus | reverse complement strand
ACACACACACACACACACACACACACACACACACACACACACACACACACACACACACACACACACACACAGTGAGAGTGAGAGAGAGGAGAAAAGAAAAAAAAAAAGATTCACAAATGCTTGTTTGTGCATCAAATGCAATGTTTGGTGTGCATCTAAATAAACAGGACTAATGGGTGCGAATGTTGATATGGAATTTAACTGGTAAAGCAGCACCACTGACAACATTACTAAAATCTAAGCTTTTCTAAAATGCCACTTCAGTTTCAATGTCGCATTCCATGTAAAAAGGCAAATCCCATTCACGTTATTTTATTTGAATTTTAAATGCCCGTTCATAAATATTATTTCACTAACTTTCACTTATTCCGGGGACTTCTCAGAATCATCTGTCTTTAAGACATTCATACTAAAAGTGAATTCCTAATCTAACATGACAAATCATTTAAATAATAAAATGAATTATATTTCTTGTATATTAATTTGGCAATACAACAAAATACACAGATACCAACTCTAAAATGACAAAACTATGCTTAAACACCCACACCACTTTGAAGATCCTGTTAAATCTCTTCTACATAAACAAACAGACAGACAGATGGACAAACAGGCTTAGTATGCTCAGAAAAACAAAAAATGTGTGATATAATTACCTGTGAGAGAAGTCAGACCCATACATCCAGCAGCCAGCACCACTCCCAAAACAGCTGCAGCATCCTCCAGCAGGACCACATTGGTACTGGGATCTCGACTCTGCATTACTGAAACACAAACGTCCAGCACAGCACACTAAACAACAGGTCACCTCCAACTGGCTCAGGCACTCACTCTCCACTCCAGAACATTCAAACTGAGCATGCAAGCCAAGAGCAACAATGGCACAGTGTGTAAGCCTTGTTGCAGCACTCCTGCAGAAATTTCATAATGCCTTGCACAAGCACAGCAGCCTTGAAACAAAGCAAACCATTACAAAAGGTTTTAAAAAGCAATACAATAAACCTAAGTTTTATTTTCATTTCAAACTGATTAGCTATTCTGATGAAAGTCTGTCTTACCGTACTCATAGAAGGAGATTCCTTGACTGTGAGCACTCTTTCTGATCTCATTAATGGCCACCAGCAGTGTTGCTGTGAGAAGATACCAAATACAAGTGTTATGCATAGTTTGTAATATTAACTTCACTTTAAAGATGCTGCTTAAGCAGCCTTGCTAAAATGTGACAGCTATTAAGATAAACCATTACCTCCTTCAGAAACCAGGGAGCCGGCCAAAATACAGTACGCCTGCAACACATGAGCAGATGTGACATGCAATCTGCAGGTTACACAAGCAAAAACAGGTCATGTTTCCTATAACAGTACTTTTCTGAGAATCCAAATGAACAGCCTCTAACCCAGAGTAGTGACTCCATTGGTTGAGGGTGCAGAAGTCCCATAATTCCATGGTACCAGGACAGACCAGCTCCCATCATGAAAATGCCCACTCCGCTGATCAGGGAGGCAATATAGCGCATGTTGGAGAAGCCATACCTTTGGGACAAAAATTAAGAACACTAGCATCAGTCTGTATCATCCACTAGGGCGATAATCAATCCTTTCGTCTATGTAGAGGTATCATGAAGTGAATGATTCCTTACGGGTGTACGGCGTCTGGGTTGCGCACAGACTGACTGATACCCAATGCAAGGAGAGCCTAAAGATTCAATAGAGAGGAGAATACAGACATAAATGTAAAATACTAATTCATAGCAATACCAAGAATACAGCCAATAAAGCTCGAGAAAAATAAAGCCTTGTTTAGCACATATCTTTCACAAACAAATCTGAAAAACTGTCACAATGGTGTAAAACTCAAAACATTTTATTGACAACAAAAGGACATCACTTAAAAAAGAGAGACAAAGTGAGAAAGAGAGAGAGAGAGAGAGAGAGAGAGAGAGAGAGACTGTCACAAATGCACTTTGACTCAGGGATTTAATTGTTGAGCATAACCAAAAGCTGGAGTCAAAATTCAATCCTACTAACAGCTAGGAGGACTTGTGTGAACAGAAGCCAATGCATTAAACACATCTAGATTACAGCTGACAAGCCTGTAATGCAATGCTTTTTTTAATACATGAGTTCAGAAAGCCTCAACATTACTGCTAAAAATATCCCTCAAATGTCCCAGAGTTTGAGTATTAAACAGATAGGAGAGACAGAAACTATGCTACCTGATTACAGGTATCAGCCAGCGAGTGGATGGCCTCTGAGAACATGCTGGCTGATCCAGTATAAACCCATGCCAGGAGTTTGAAAAAGAAATTCAGCCCATTTCTGAGAACGAATAACAGAATAAATCTCAAACACAGCAGCATACATTTCTAAAAAGCATACATATAAGCAGCAGCAGCAGCAAGGGTGGCGTTACTACGAGCACAGCATGATATAGCTGTTACTAGGGATGCACTGATTTGTGGGTTGATGCTGATATGTTTTTATGTAATGCACATGTCTTCTGATGTCAACACATTTATATAAATACATAACTTACATTAATAAGTTGTAAAAATGTAAAAACTGACCTGACATTACAGAGAAACATATTTGCAATAGTGTTTCAAACACAAAATAAATAAATGTTGACATCTTAGCACAGCAGACCAGCATCGTCTAAATATTCTGCTTTAAGGGAGTACAAAAGGTCTTCGAATACTGATTGGAAATATCGGTCAAACCTAAACATCTATTGGATGCCCAAAATTGTTTAAAAGCACTTATCAGCCTATACCAATGGGATTCTGATATTAACTCTCAACTAAACTTTATAAAGTTTATATCATTACTTTGGAATTCTTTGTTAGTTACTTCATTATCTATTACTTTGTAGTGATACAAATTAGGCTTAAACAAAGGCTTGTTGTCTGGTACTATTTGAACAGATGCACTTCACAACGGTCTGCTGGGTCCCTCATGTGAGTGCACATGTTTTCTAACTCAATCTCGCTTAAATCTAATAGAGAAACAGCACACAGCCACTAAGTCTCGTTATGCTGTCTCATTCCTTCCTTCCTAAAGAATTAACACGGTCTTTAGTTAGGAATGTGCAGTTACTGAACTATACACCACAAAAGGATTTTTAATGTTAACTACACACACAGCTAGACAGCTTGACAAAGAGTGATTAAATTTACAAAGTACTCAGGTAAGTTAGGAAACTCACATGCAAATAGCTACCATCACCACCTTTCCTGGGCCCTGGAGGAAAGTTGCCCTCTTGCCTGACCGAGGCTGTGGAAAAATGCAGATATAAATTTAGACAAAAATGTGACAACCCTGTAATTTCTGAAGGAAATCAGCAGTGGAAGTGTGATCAGTTCATCTAGCGTGAATAAGGCAGGTCATTTAAACATATGTGAAAAATAAAATTCATTAGAAAAGGCGGACAAATGCTCATTAAAAGAGCATTCCTTTCACTTTCCCCAAGAACTGAACAAAGTGAATTGTTTCAGCCCCACGCGGCGGAATGAGCTGAAATACAGGGAAATAGAGAGCTTGGAATGGTCACGTAAGAATTACACTTTTGGTACACAAACCCACAAACCACCGTACTGAGACCACCTCTGTAAAGTTCAGTCGGTTTTTGGGTCTGTTTACAGGGGTCTGAGTTTGTTTGGTGGGGTCACATATACACAGAAAATAATGACCAGTATGAGACAAGCTGAAATGCAAAAACGGCACAGGTGTGAAAACACTCTTATTCCCACCTTTGTGTTTCCCCAGAAGTCTTTGTATTCCTTCAACAACTGTTGATTTCGAAAAATATCTAAGGAATGGGGTTGGGGGTAAGGGAAAGAGAAAACAAGAGATTATTAGGACAAATATCTATTGTCCATATACTTTCACAACATTTGAGTAACCAAACCATTTGAATCAATGTACAGAAATAACAGCTAATACATACTTGTCCAAAACACTGTAAGGCTGGAATCATAAATACTGTAGCTCTGTAAGATAAATATAATCGTGTCATGGCTGCCAGAGCCACAGGGCACGCGAGCATTTTAGCAACGGCTTTTCAGTGCAATGAGGCCAGAGCAGTTGAAATACCCAGTACTTTGATAAGCAGTAGGTGAAATTCCCATTTACCACTGAACCTCCAGCATCCATGAAATGATTATACCTGTCTCAGAGCATTACTACTGTAAATCTTTCAAGCAGCACCACACCATTTTTTCAAGCCAAAAAACAAAACAAAACAAAACAAAAAAAAACAAACAAAAAAAACCACACACAAACATTCTCCTCTCCCTAACCACCCAGACTACTACACTATATTTACGAAGAAACAGTGAGATAACACAGTGGTGGAACCAATTAAAATCTGGACAGCTGATAGGTGAGACAACTGCTCACTAATTGAGCAAATTCCTTTTATAGTGGAACCCTTTACAGCAGAACGATCTTCAGCTGAGACTTTATAGTCAATAAATTTAATCTTATACCTTTTTAAGATGTAGCGTCAGCTATGTATCATGTAAAATTCTATCAGAGAATGTAGATGTACATACTTTCTTGGTACTGTCTCTCCACTTCTTTCCTGAGTTTCCTCTCTCGAGCAAGTGCCTCCAAACTGCCCCACACATCCAGGGCCCTACACAATATGAAAAGAAAAGTAATAATCAACTTCAAACAAAAACAAAACACTTAAAACAGAGTGACAGACAAATGCTAAGGTTTAGCAGTTACAATAGCACATACTTGGCCTCCACATCTGAGCGCAGAAAGACTGTGAACGCCTCTGTGTCATCATGAGGGCTGCGTCGCCGGATTCTCCTCAGCTGCTCAAGGTCACTAAAAAGATACAAATTCAAAAAACACATCAGAAAAACACTGACAGAAAGACAATTACAAAAACAATACTGACTATAGTGCCATTAACATGTAACCCAAACGTGAGCATTTGATTTTACATGACAATATGAGAAGTTCATACAACACTGATGCAAACTGATACGTGACAATGAGGGTAATGGTAATAGTAGTGCTAATAATATGTAATATTACAGCTACGCTTGAGCATTTTGATCTTGGATGACAAGACAGCAAGATGACATGTTCATAAAGAATAGGTATAGACTACAGACTTTTGATATTACCTATCTAGACAGCAGGATTAACTAGCTGAGCCTACCATGTTATTTAATCAGGTAATGGTAATGGTAAAACGAAACCCCATGAAGGGCCGCAACGCTGCTTAGCTTTATCCTGACAAATTAAACAATTCTGACACATCATGCAACATTACTCGAGCTTATCTAACTTCATCTCCATTTCCAGCTTTTTTTCAGAACCTGAAAAAACAGAACTACACTTTACCTGGGTTTCAGACAGAACTCGTTCATTGCCCTGACAGCCGTGATGAAATTGTTCTGTGTGTATTTAGAACCATATTCCCTCTTCTTTAGCACTGCCCTCACTAAAAAGAGAAAAAAACAACACAGTCACACCACAGGCCACAATATACAGCCTACAGTAACAGTCAGTTCATGGAGGCAAATTGCATTACCTTTCACTTGAATGTTCTCTGCTTTTGTTAGACCCCGAGGTTTGGGTTCTTAAACAAATAAAGCAACAGCATGAATTAATAACTAGTAGCTTTTAATTATTAGATTCATATGTATAGGTTGTTATTAATCACATAACACGTGGCTGACTTACCAGAGGGACCACCGGCAGCTATACAGTTAATAAAAGAAAAAGAAAACAAAACAAAGCAATTGGCAATTACCTTTAAAAACAAACAAACCAAGACATCACCAAAGTGCAAAATGCTTAACATCCAAGTAAGAAAATGCACAGAATGAAAAGGAACATAAATGCAATTACCAGCCGGTTCTGGGGAGGGGTTAGCAGTGGGCTTTGGACTATCAGGGTCCGGTGGTGGTCCATCTTTAGTGCTGCCAGCAGTAGAATAATATTGCACCTGTGCCCTAGCCAAAGAGGCCCCCCTATGGTCAGGGAGACTAAACCACAGGCTGTGGCCCTTTCCTCCACTTTGCCAGCCTGTACACAGAGAACACCAAAACACACCTGAGCATCTTTTAAAACCAGGCCTCCTTTACCATGCAAATACAATGGCACACTGTGTATTTTTATGAAGCATAAGGTTAGCTAAGACAGCAAATATGCATCCTCATATGAAAGCAAGATGGCAAATATGTACAGTCAAATGAGAGCAAGGCAGCTTACAAAATATTTTTAACATTAAACGATGCTAGATCAACAAGAAAGTCACACCAGTGATTTAAGTTCTGAAACTAGGCGACTAACCGTAGCATGGCCGTGTGACTCTGGGAGACAGCTGAGACAGATGGGCTCGATGCTGCAGATAGACCCTGCAGAAGACTTGCCATGGTCTATGGGCCAGGCAGGGGAACATCCTGGCTGCGGCAAGACTGAGAGAGTGACGCTGGAACCTGCTGTGGAATCACATACAGAACAGACAAAGCAGAATGGTGTGATTAAGTTATTGTCTATACCTCAAAAGGTTATGTAGCTAGCATCCTAAATCACACTACTCAATATAACAAAACATCTACCACAAAAACATTTTAAAAAGAAAAATGGAGATCTCTAAAACACAGCGGCATGAAATTCATAACACATCTCGGAATAATATTTAGCTACTAAATGGCAGATAGCAGTAATCTGTTCAAAAGTAATGTTAAATGCAATAAACTTGAGAACACAGTATATTTCCCCAGTGGCACACGTAGACTGAAAGACACACTTTATACCTAGGTGCCAAAAATTGTCCAAGTGAGATGACAACCATATAAATACTCTGCTAGGAAAGATGACAGAGAAATAACAAAATACCTGGCCAATCTAGCATGTTAATTAGCTTTGTACATTAGAGACCTAGCTAAGCTGCAAAAATAAGCCCTAGCGTGACCGTAAGGGTTTCGTTTTCTGCTTTTTGAGGAAGCTGAGCTGCTTGTTCAATACAGTGATCCTCGCTATAGCATAACTATGTTAATGTGAGATGCAGAGGAAGGTACAGAGACTAAAAATACATTAAAGCTCCATTTTTGGGCGCATTATTACTGTTTTTGTCAATGTCTGCTGCTACCAAGTAACTGAGGACACTCCAATGTGTGCATACATACATACATACATACATACATACATATATATATATATATATATATATATATATCTCCACTGTGTACATACATATACATGTATTCACTATGTACATTTACACAAACATATATCCAACGTGTACATACACACATACATATGCACACATGCAAACACATACAAACACACACATTTATATACATATACATATGTATATATGTATGTATATACATTTTTTACATACACACAACCTATATTTACATTTTTGTATAATAAATATAGTGGACTTTTTATATTACACCATTGTGTTGCATAGCTTTTATTCTATTGGTTATGCTGCTCTTACTTTTGTACTGTCCACTTGCTGCTGTAATAATGTAAATTTCCCACCTGTGGGACTAATAAAGGGTTATCTTATCTTAAATTAGCAAACAGTAAACAAAACACTGTGTAGCAGCTAACGGTGGCTAGCTAACCTAGCTAAGACCAAGAACAAGTGCCCCCCGGCCTCGATATCCACTTTTTAAGTAGCAAGACAGTTCTTTGGAGGACCAAGGAGCACACCAACACCTTCTTCAAGAAATACGAACATGAAACAGACTGGGAGAAGCTGCCTGAAGTCTGTCAGTGACTTGCTAAATTGGTGTCATTGCAGCTTCAGCCGGTCTCTCTCTCTTCCTCTTAAGGTTAGCTTGGTTTGCTAGCAGGATAATAACTGAAATATGAATTAAACAGGCTCAAATGACACCGCAGCTCCGCAAGGTACGGAAGAGGTTCATCATTTTTACCTTTAAGCAGCAATTTGTCCTCCACATATCTCACTCCATCTCCTGGATCCTCCAGTCAGCTCTCTTACATTTCGCCCACAGCCAAACTCCATGGAAACTCTCGCGGTAAGTCATTTACTCTCGCGAGACTTGCTTGTTCCTAAACTCATTAGGGAAGAGTAACTGTGAACAGACCAGCTTTGCTTTAGGCTTCTGCTTTATTTAGTCTTTTAAAACCAATTTAATTACAACAAAACTTATTACAGTAAGGAAAACCATGCAACAGAACGTAGATTTTTTTGTAAACAGTAGTCCCAAGTGACCACAGGATGAAATTTGAATATGACAAAAGCCGCACAGGTTCCTCAGGTCCTCAGATAAAACAGACCAATGGATATAAAAAGAAACTAGATTTAGACATTAATGGCGTATGCCGTAATACTAATAAAGTTCTTCTACCTACAGAAATGCTAGTACGTTTTTGCAACTGACTTCACCAGGAAATGCCTTTTCAGCCTTCACAAAGATACTGAGGAACGTTCACAAGATTTATAATAAATAAATAAATTCTTCAAGCCCATTCATAAGAATGAAACAATTCCCAGACTGACAGATGGTGTGATGGTGCCATCGTGTGGTGATAACTGATTGTAGATGGTCAGCTTCAGTCCCACTCTGGTAAATTTTGAAGTTCCTGAAACCATTCTCTCTCGATCTAAACAAACAAACAAGAGGAAAAAATGGAGTCAATGAAAACTGCAAGTAATTTAAACAAGTGACAAACATAATACGTTCTTTAAAACAGTACCATAATTATAACAATTGCTCAATTACGTGGCCCCTTATAGTCACACATCAACACACACACTGAATCTCACAATGTGAAATTCTTTCTCTGCATTTAACCCATTCACCAAGACCAGTGGGCAGCCAGAGATGCAGCCCCCAGGGAGCAGTGTGTGGGGACAGTACCTTGCTCAGGGTTACCAGTGGTGCCACTGGCAGTCCTGGGACTCAAACCCACAACCTTCAGATTGCAGGGGCAACTCCCTAACCACCAGGCCACCAGCTGCACAACATTTTGGGGGACCGTGGACCCTCAGATTAAAAGTTTGATGCTCTACCAACTGAGCTATATGGGCCCCATTACTCTTCTTAATGAACCAGCAATTATTAGCTGGCAATTAGCATGATAATAATGCTAATATTTTAATTTCAGCTATTTTTTGTCATAATACTTTTACCAGTTACTAATATAAATAGTGGCCTGTAGTCCTGTAGCTGACATCCCTTTTTTTAGGGTACCGTAGTTTACACTCATTATAACCATAACTACCTCCTGTTGATCTTTCAGTTCAGTAGTGCTTTCGGAAGTGGCCGATGATCTTGTTAAGTCCATTTCATTCTGCCTCAGGGACTGCTGTGAAGAGGACGGAGGGGTCATCTGGGAGTCCAGAGCCTCCCAGCTGCTCACTGGGGAATCCCACTCACCATCAATTATCCCCGAACACCATCTCTTAAAGACAACAGGGGAGTCTTCTGTTTCTCTCTCAGCCCTCTTGCCAAGCAGGCCTGGAGGGTCACAAGCTGGTAAAGGGGCAGGATAAAACAGTTACAAGCTGTGGGGACCCTGCTGGTCATCAGCAAACATATGGTTGCTTTCATAACAAAACCTTGTCTCGACAACTGTATGTTTGTAGGAAGACGTTTAAACTTTATTGCATTTTAATGCCACAAGATTCTATTAGAAGTCATTTAAACCATTTCTTATTGTCCACAGCTGACATTTTTTAATTATGTAAAAAAGAAAGCAAAATACTTAAAAGTTATGAGGTTTTCAAACGACATAAACCATTTAATAATATATTTAAATTACACAATGTCTTCAGTCTTGGCTTTTCCTTTGCATTTGACAATGCATGTGGAGATAAAACTCAGCTTACATTGTTCCAACCCCTCACTTTCATTCTCCTCAGTGACAACTGCTTCCACTGCCTGATAAAACCAATAAGAAAAACAATACTGAGATTCATGCTTTCACCACAGTGTGTTGACCAGTATAATCACCATCATGAATTTCTGGATTTTTCTAACAGGACAAATTCAAAACTTCATACAAGTGATGGTTAATCAGTACCCACACCTTTTCAGCCGAACACATCCTGCTGGAAACAAACCGGCCACCCATGACTCTCTGAAGAGCCTGATTCAGTGATACAGACAGATCTTTGGTGTTCTGTACCTACAGTACAAACAAAGGGACATTATACATACACCATATTGGATTTAACTGTAAAAATATTGTACAGTACTGAAATGCACTAAATAAATGAATACAAAACATGTGACCAATAGTGACCATGCACAGTTAAGTTTGTTATAAAGGTCTATAAAACACCTTCATGCTATTCAGACAAGCAGAGCGAAATTCTGCATTGGTACTGCTGCTCACAATGCTGCTCACTGAATTCAGAATCACTGACATGGCAGACTGCAGCTTCTTTCTGGCCTACACAAACACACAGACACAAGTGAGCATGCATACACATCAACAAACACAAAGGAGAGTGAAAAACAGCTACAGTAACACCACAAACATTACAGTTGTGCCTGAATAGTTGTAAGTGTCATGAGTGATGTTGACATAAAACAGCCTGCCTTTTTTCTTTTCAGGAATTCCCTGAGGGTGTTTTCCAGTAGAGCCTGCAGAGCTGATCTCACTCTCTCTGCATTGTGCCAGAGCACCCTGTCCAGCTGTCTCTCTAAAATCTCTTCACTCGCTTCATACATTTCACAAAGTAAATTAGATAATGGTTATTACACAGTACTGGGATGACAGTCTTAGCAACAGTAGATTTAACATAATCTATTAAAGTACAATGGTCACTTACATGTAACACCATAAGTATTTATCTTAACGTACATCTTGAAGTAGTAAACAGCGCTACAACTTAGAATTAAGGATTTTTAAACTTTTCTCTTAAACATTTCCCTTGAAGAGTTTTCACAGAGCTCACTCACTCAATGTTAAAAACATTAAGGCCATAATTCACTAAAGATATTTTTTGGAAGGAACCACAGGTTTCTTAAACAGATCATGAGCACAGTCACGCTGCGCAATAAATGATTATGCTTTATTATTACTATCCTCTACATATCCTTTACCCCGGACATGTTCTTAATCTCTGTTTAGCCCTAAACATGAAATACTAGTCTTAGTTAAGGGTTGGTGAAATGACCTCCAACCATGGGCGCCGGAACCAGTTTTCAAAATCATTCGTTTCGTCCCCCCACTTTTCCTCCCCCGGACAACAGCCGGGACATAGAGCGCTGTGCCCCCCCACTTTAAAAATGCTTCCGGGGCCCATGCCTATTTATTTGTCCTATTTGTGGTTTATTAAAACAGCAGAACCATTACCTGCCTCCAGCTGTGTAAAAGAATGGGAATAAAACAAAATCGGTGGCTCTTTTAAAACTGTTCATGACTGACAAAAGAAAGACAAAATGACTCTTACTGATGAAGTCGAGGAGCTGAGAGCTGAAGGGGTCTCTGTACTGAATGAGAAGAAAAATAGTGATGCTCTGTTCCACAGTACAGACTTCTGACTTCAAACCCTCGCTCACAGCCTGGCTATACACCGACTGACGAGTTTCTGGACTGTGTTCATCTTCGGTAGAAAACTCCATCTCATAGAACATGGAGCCTGGACAGACAAATATGAGTTAACCCCTTACATTCACACATTAAGTATCTTAACCCTCAGTAACTACATGCAGAACAACAGAAAATTATCTGAACAGAATTTGTTTTCTCCATGGGATCTTGGATGTAGCCCTATGAGATCTCTTACTGGTTAGGTCTTCAGGTGCTGGTTTGGAGGCCTAATTTGTCAGATTAACCACTTACAAAGTGTCAGACTGATTTTGTGAGGAAAAGAAAGTGACTGATAGTAAATACGAATGACAGCTTAGCCAACACTTCTCTGTCAGATGGTAAACAATTGCAGCTCTTTGCCAAGGCCCTTTGAAGAAGTCACTCTGGAAATGTAATATTATAGGTAAAATTTATACTAATTTATCTGTTACAAATTGTGGTGGGGTTCTTCTTTTCTGTTTGACTGTGTTTGGATATCAAAACCTAAATCGAAGGCCTAGCTCTGAAAGTCAAGGTTCACCACTGCATTGAAGTAGGCTATAGCATTTACATTTTATAGTCTCTTGGTGTTCTAATGTCAATGCTACTGTTGTTACCACATCATTCACTCACTTTATGTTTTGTTACAAGCAATTCTGTGATATTTCAGGTAATATTTGTTCCAGAATCTGATTAGATTTGTTCCCCCAAAATCAGATCCAACATTACTGGATTGCTGCCATCTCCACTGTACGCATTTATCATCAGACATATGCAGGGTCATTTTTCTGTACTTTACCCTGTTCAGTGTGTGTATCAGCACAGTGGACTCCTGCCAGACCAAGTTTTCCCCAGCACAGTGAGTCAGCCAGGCTCTGGAAGAAGCTCAGCTGTGTCTGTGCCTCTCCTCGCATTACAGGAATTCCACTGGGACTGTATACTAACATGTGCAAAAGATGTTGAGGATAAATGCTCATAATTCAGTCCAAGCAAGGTAATGTGTTCATTCCGCAGATGTAACAAATCTAATTGAAGTAGTTAGCTGACTTCACAATGGGAAGCAAATTTCTGAAACGAAAACCAGGGACATTTCCAGTTCACCAGTCATTATTCAAATTTTTGTCTATGAAATAAAAAGGGGCACAGTTCTGGTTTCTTGTATTTTGACCATGGTAACTATTGTACTGTAATAAATTATGATGATAGCCAACTAATAAAATTGGGTTCTAAACCAAGTCAGAAAATCATACAGTAATCTCCTGTGGCGAGTAAAGTTATAGTAAAAAAAATTATGGAGGGAATTTTTTTAGGCCAAGTCATATTAAATTTTGTAAAACAAGTTACAGGAAGGCCCATATTAGCCATCGGCACTTGCTCAACAAGTAGCATGTTAACTGATGCACTATATTTGTAGATTGCATGGTAGCCTACATCCAGGTAGACTATATGCCTACAAATCAGCGCCGTACGACCTGGTTGTTTGATTCCTAAGTATCATTACCCAACCCCTGATTCTAAACCTGGGTTACCTTCTGGTTTGAAAAGTCTTTTGTGGTGATGTTGTGGATTCAGTTGAAACTTGCTAGTTTGTGAGTTTTTAACAGCAGTCTTCTCTAAAACTAGGCGAACAAGTGGTTAGTAGTAGAAGAAGAGTGATATGAAGCTGATATAGAGAGCAGCCAGCCTCCTGTTGGCCAAAACAAGCACAACATGAGACATCTGCCCACCTGCTCTGCTGCCCAGTCTTTCTTTCTGGTCTGTTTTTAATTCACAGTTAAAACGAAGACAGCTCCAGCCAGGGACATGCCACCAAAAACAAGGACTGTCCCTGACAAAGCAGGGATGTCCGGTCATCCTATCTCACAATCTCTGTAGTCAGAACTGAAGTGAACGTACTTTGGTTTCCCACATGTGGTTCTACTAAGAATTGCATCAAATTAATATGACATTTTAAAATAATGGTATGGTTAAATCAAATGTACACAACTTTCCCCTTATCTCAAATGTAGCAGATTAGCCATTAACTGGTGCTACTAGTTTTGCGTTGGAGCTACAAGAATAATATAATTTATGGCCTGCAGTTTACTATTATATAAACTGCATTTTCACCACTGCCCAGTTATAGTAAAACCACCAAGATGTGTTTGGTATCTGATTTATACTTTTTTTTAGTCATGCAACGGCACTAAAATGTTAGTAATTATGTTACTGCCAGACTAAATCATCTTAAACAGAGCTACTGATGCAGTTTGACAATACATTATATATTGTTTTCCTTAAAATAGATAATAGTATGTGGTACTGCTTAAAGCAGACACAAGCAATTTTAAAGTCTGAATTTGTGTATTTTTCCCATTATTGATGTAATTAAGGTAACAGTATGCCATACAGCATTAGAAAAAATTTAGCAATTTTATGCAGTCTGAGGTCGGTGTGTGATGATTTAGTCCTGTAGTTTGTATGGTATGAATTGGTAACAGGTTAGCTACATTAGCTCCAGTGCATAACTAAAGAAGCAAAGTTCAGACACTAATGTCTTGGCTGATCAACAGCATTTGGGGTGAGATTACAGTTGGGTCAGTTTGATTTTTGGCCAAACCATTACTTTAAGAGTTCTTGCCAGTTCAAATGTGATAATCAAATGATGACTGATATCTAAGCTTTTTGTCACTAAGGACTGTTAAGTTTACAGATTCTCCAGTTTAGATTATAAAGGATATACGTATGTATTGGAGATGAGTCGGCCAGTTGGGGTACTGCTTCATGCAGGGGGTAAGAGCTGCAAGGCTAGTGACGCTCATCTCCCCACACAATCCAGCCTCCACAGCTTCAGAGGGAAGCAAAAGAGGGATTTTCTCCCCCAAAACTAGGTGCATCTGGACACAGGAAGGGTGACTCCCCACAGAGAAAGGACTCCTGTGATAAAAAACATTACACATCACATGCTGAAGCTCGTAGCCATACAGGTTCTGCTCCTATGGAGTCTGGAATGGCCACTGATGTTGAGGTCAGTTTTTGAGGTCAATATAAGAGTTTAATTGTATGTCATCTCAAGTCATTTATAAATAACTAAATTAACTGCAAAAAAATCCAAAACCATGCCATGCTTTTAGTTACTGTAAAAAAGGAAGGAAAAACTGGGCATACGCTGTACTGTTTCTGGCAAAGAAATAGCCCATCACTGGTTGCCTACATCTGCCCTTAAAACTAAAAGATAAAAACAGGAATATGTTAAAAAAGCACAGCATAAACAACATAATCTCTAACAACTGCACAACATTTCAGAGCAGCTTCGAACTGCAAAAAAGGTAAATGGAATTAAATTCCCTCTATTTTATGTTACCTGAATATTTGCTGGTGTGTGTGTTCTTTATTCCTCACTTTAAAAATAATTGTGATCTGCATAAAATAAACAAACAAATCTAGCCAGGAACAAGGATGGTAACATTACTAATAAAAAAAAGCCAGTGTGAAAGGGACAGTTACTTATGGAAGCCTATTCTTGTCAGGTAGCAGCGAACAAAATTACACTTAGTATACTGAAATAATGACTTAATAATGATGAAATATTGACCTAAAATCTTCATATATGACTTACTTTCTCAAATTTTGACTTTGAGTACATTAAAAATGTCACATGTTCTCAAAATAACATTTAAAATGTTAAAATAAGAGTTTGTTACGGCATGCCTCAAACGTTCTTTAAAATAATTGGTGTCTTTGGTCAGACCTGAGAATTGACCAGGCTGACTCTTTGAAGAAATCTCTCAGTCTCAGTCTCCACACCCTGACTCTCCTGGTCTACCTATAATTGATTAAATAAAGTTCTTCTGTGTTAAGGTCACAGAGTTTGTTGGTGCAAATTCACTTTCATGCTTATCTGTGACCAGACAACAAACCTGAAACGAGCAGACGAAAGGTAAACCCTCAAAGCTGTCTGAAAACCTGGCAAGCTCTTCTTGATGAGGACAGTCACAGAGAGAAATCAAGGAGGACAGTTTCTCCGCAACCTCTAAATAGACCGAAAACAAAGAACACATACGTAACAGTCTGAGTTTCACACCAGGACATTTTATCTCAGCCAGCTGTCCAACAAAGAAAGAATAAAAACCTGCTATTCTGCCTTTCATGGAAACATGCCACAGACCAGCAGCTGCAACTGTGAACAAAAAAAATGAGCATGAATTTTGAGTACAGTGAATAAAACACTTAAACAAAATAAAGTAACTCAGAGTCTGAAGAAATAACCACACTTTATGTCCAGAAGTATCCAGACACACCAACACTATATGGACAAAAGTACTGGGATGCCGACCACTACACCAACATTGCATTCAAATACACGGACTTCAATATGGAGCTGGTCCCCCTTTGCAGCTATGACAGCTTCCACTCTTCTTGGAAGGCTTTCCACAAGCCTTTGGAGTTTCTATGGGAATTTGTGCACATTCGTTCTATAGAGCATTTATGAGGTCAGGCAGTGATGTTAGACAAGAAAGCCTGGCTCGCAATCTCCGTTCCAGTTCATCTCAAAGGTGTTGGATGGGGTTGAGGTCAGGGCTCTGTGTGGGTCTGTCAAGTTCTTCCACAAAATAAATAAAAATAAAAATAAAAAAGTCTGAACAGACAGATGAGCTCAGATCTTCGAGAAGGAGACGCTCCGAGTAGATTGTGACGTCATCCCCTAGCAACCAGAGGACAGTCGTAGAGCGCGCGGACCGAGGCTATATAAAGCGCGCGCGTCTGTGGATCAGACACATTTCGGCTGAATGTGTGGATCAGATACATCTTTGCTGCGTGTCTTCCACCATGCCGGACTTTCTGCTTTCCGCGGTGTTTGAGGCAGAGGGGAACGCCTTTCCCACTCTCTCCTGCCTGGCAGAACACGATGTGGACAGCATCTGGACAAACGTGGCCTCTTTTATCGAGGGCCAGATGGCCATGCAAAAGGGGGTGTGCATTTCCGGCTTGGGAACATTCACCTTCTCCCAGATGAAGCTGGATGTGGGCGGCAAGCACATCCTAATTCAGCGCCCAGTCTTCCTCTTATCTGAAAGACTTTGCCAGTCTCATGGACTCAAGCAGACCAAAGCGTTTGCTGAAGGGGACATTCCAGTGGTGCCTCTAAACTTCACTGCCCTGTCCATGGGCAGCCCTTATGACCGGGACGTAGTGGAGGGCTGCGTCCGAGAGACACTTCTCCTGCTGCTACGCGCTGTTGCTGCCCAGCGCACTGTGATCTTCACCTTTAAAGGCATTGGCGTCCTCTCATTCCGCCACGGCCACGTCAAGATGAAGTTTTGCAGTGACTTCATCTCTGGATTAGATGGCAGCGGGAAGCTCCTGTGGGCCCTGAATAATAGACCTGGAACAAGCAGCTCTGTAGTCTCAGGGAAACTTTCCAGTCTCCAGCGCCCCGTGACCAGAAATGCCCTCCTGCTCCCCAAAATCTCCTCGGGAGAGTCGCCGAGAGAGGCAAAGGTGCACGAGGGGTCTGACCTGCCATCCCTGCCTCATTTAGGAGAACAGAAGAGTGGAACAGGAAAAGATCCCAAGGCTTCACCTGATGCCGTGGAAAGATCTACTGGATTCACTGACCCACCAGAGGGGGCAGTTAAACAAGTAGGGGTAAAGAGAGAGGAACCCTACTACAATCAGACCTGCCGTGGCCACACCCGAGCGGGACAAGAGCTGTGCTACATTTGTATGCAGCGAGCTCTGCGTAACGTACCTCTGTACGTATCAGACGAGCGACAGAGGGAGGATAAGGAGCAGGCAAAAATCCTAGTGCTTGCTAATCAGCAGAAGGATGAGGAGTTTTTTCAGAGAGAGCAGGCCATAGAAGAGGAGAAGCGAGAGAAGAGCAAGAAGGTGGCAGCGTATAATCTGGCCACTGCTGAAGCCCTGAGAGCTAAGAAATTAGAAAGGCCCTCACAGTTTCACGGCTCGTATGTCCTCCGTGGACGTCCAGCCACTCCTCCCACGCTCCTGAAGAAGAGACGCTACATGCAGGAACTTAAGGAGCTGGAAGAATCCAAGAGGCAGCAGCTCTCGCAGTTTCGCAGGAATGATGAGCTCGTCGACCGCCTGCGACAGTTCCAGCTGGAAGATGACAAGGCTAGACGGAAGTCTCTTGAACTCCATGAGAAGATGGAGAAGGTCAGGAACCTCAAGAAGGCCCTAGACGCCCAACTGGAGTACCGGGGCACAGGAATCCCCGCCCGGCAGCCTGACTCCGACGGCCCTTTGTTTGGGGTGAGAGATGGTGATCCTGCAGCGCTGGCTGAGCAGAAGCAGAGAGCCCACCAACTCTACCAGGACCAGCTGAGTACAGTCAACAACAGGAAGAATGAGGTGCTGTTCAAGCGCCTCAACGAACAGAAGAAAGAGAGGGACATGCTTCAGCGCACGCAGAAAGAGCTGATAGCGGACAGGATATCCCAGTACGAGAGGCAGCACAGACTGGGGGCATGGCTGAGGGACTCATGGAGCCGCAATGCTGAGCAGAAACGCCAGCGAGACTTGGAGGAGAAAGCTTTCATGAGGTCAGGGAGCAAGCTACTGATAGATCAGTGCGAGCAATATCGCCGCTGCTATCAGTGCAAGAGAAATGCAAGCTACTGTGGAGAGACCGACATCTTTAAGGACTCCCGCTACATCCCCGGCTGCCGAATGATAGTGTAGCCTCCTCCAACAGTCAACCAGCAACTGACAGAAGCCTAGCGGACTACTCCAAGTTTTAACACCTTAAAATGTGAATGTTTATGTTTGTTTACCATCTGGTGTGAAGGTTAAAACCTTGCTGGGTGCTTTAACACTTTGTCGGACAAGAAAATGTGTGTAAGCTAAAAATAAAAGATAAAAAAAAAAAAAACACCGAGCAGATAGTGTATATATTTTTTATATATTTTTTTTGTACCAGTGTATGTCTGGAAGCTGGACTGGGTGGACAGCAGAACCAGTAATCCTCCTTGACGCCTTTTCTGTTTATACACACCTTGACGGTACAGAGACAGCACCAACCTGATGACCTGAAAGAGATTTAATACATTTATGTGAAGTGTCTGAACAATTTCATTTCAGTGTTGGACAACGACTCGCCCAATTCTAACAAACATTAACTGCGTTCACTGCGAAACCAAACCCCTTAATTTACCCTCTAAAATTACCTTCATTTTGACCTTAATTTCCCATACAGAAAATTAAGGGAAAAAGTGCACAGATTAAGGCTGATTTTTCAAATTTGCCCCTTAAATAATAGAACCTCCTGAATAAACGCCTTAAATTTAAGATTAAGTGGTTTCACACTCATGCCTCATCTAATTTTAAGGTAAAATAAGGGGTCAGTTCCATAAATTAACGGCCACTTAATTCAAATGAAGGGGTTTGGTGTATTTTCAGGGGTAAATTAAGGTAGGGTTAAGCACATTTTATGTACATTGTGTTTCGTAGTGTACTACGAAACCAAACACCTTAATTTTACCCCTTAAAATTACCTTAATTTTGGCCATAATTTGCCATACAGGAAATTAAGGAAAATTAAGGGAAAAAGTGCACAGATTAAGGCTGATTAAGGGCTAAAATTACTGAATTTTCCTCTTACTTTTTCAAATTTGCCCCTTAAATAATAGAACCTCCTGAATTAACGCCTTAAATTTAAGATTAAGTGGTTTCACACTTATGCCTTAAATCTAACTTTAAGGTAAAATTAAGGGGTCGGTTTTATAAATTAACGGCCACTTAATTCAAATTAAGGGGGTTGGTGTATTTTCACGGTTAAATTAAGGTACAGTTAAGCACATTTTAAGTACATTGTGTTTCGTAGTGGTTTGTTTACGTTACCTCCCACTGTTGGCTAGCTAACGTTAGCTTACATAGTGTTTAACGACCAAACAAACGTGAAAAGCCAGTCACTGTGGGGTAATTGTGACTATTTTATACTTTTTGATAACATATGGCAGTTATTCAGGTTGTTATTAGGACAAATGTCTCTTTTCTGAGCTTGCTAGTCACCTGTTGCAGTGCAGATATCATGTTCTCGGGGTAACCACACGAAAATCCCTCCCCAGCTCCCTGTCAAAACTGATAAGGCTGGACCATTAAAGGACGCATACTGGACATTTTTCTTACATTTATTGTTTTCTCTGAGAACATTTGGGTTTATGCTCCACAAGGAGGCATTGGCATTATTTATATGACATTATAATTAAACAGGCTGTTTTTGTTACTGTTCTTTTAAAACTGAAATACGGACAAAAGTTTTGGGACCATTACACCAACAGGGACTTTAATAACATTGCATTCAAATACATAGACTTTAATATTGGGACACACCTGTTTTTCAGGGTTTGGGCTAGGCCCCTTACTTCCAGTGAAGGGCAATCTTAATGCTTCAG
>JBBPCZ010143469.1:1203-19939 GCA_037974445.1 Brycinus macrolepidotus | reverse complement strand
TAAAGTCTATGGATTTGAATGCAATGTCATTAAAGTCCCTGCTGGTGTAATGGTCAGGCGTCCCAATACTTTTGTCCATATAGTATATATCACAATACAATAAAAATGCAGGATATGGGCCTTTTAAAAAAGAAAAAATTTAAAGGTACAGTCCTAAAATGTTAGAAAAGGGGGGCTGAGGCGGCAGTTGTCGGAGTTTTCATATTATTGATAGTGTCTCCTGGTACCGTGCAAATGTTGGAGGTATTTTGGTTAAAAGTGAATTTACTTCCTAGTATTAGTCCCAGGTACTTAAAGGGAAATTCTAATGGTTTTTCAGTTGTCATAATTCAGTGGCTAAAGGTGATTCAGAGTGATTAGATGTGAACCAGTACACACACAGAAGAACTTACTTGGGCTTCTTTACAGTGGTGGTGATAGGAACCAGGGGTAACAATGTCTACAACACAAATATAGTAATTTTTTACCATCCAAAATGACCAGTGAAACTATACGTTTTCCTAGTTTTTATATGTAATATTAATAATGGTAAAATATTTTTAAGGAAACTTTAAGGACACTCATCCTCACAGTAAGCCTCAGCCTTCAGACCAACTCTAGATCCTGCAACAGTCTGCCTCCAATTACTCAGTTAATTACTCAGTTGACCAGTTTATCAATCAGTATAATAAAGGAAGACGTTGTTATTGTCTTAGTTAAGATGACAGATCTGCAGTCAAGAGTCAGAAGTGTCCAGCAGCAGGTGCTCCACCCAGTCAGACTCACATGCAGCCCATGTCTATTTTCACCATGACTATTTTCACATTTTCCAGTGGTAAAATAGTGGTAAACCTGAAAATATATGTTTTCTGTGGGTAATATTTCTGCACTTCTCCACTGGGAATTTTTAAAACAAATTTTCTCAGTAAACAATGTATTCAAGCATTACTCATCTGTGACGTTTGTAAAATGCTTCAGTCATCTGGTTCCTATGACCACTGCTGTGAATAGGAGTGGCATGATACCACTTTTTCATGTCCGATACCGATACTGATACTTCAAGAATCTGATATCAGTTCCAATCTGATACTGTCTTCTTCACTCTTTTAAACAACTAATATGTTAATAATACATTTATCTGGATGTACTTTGAATCCAGAATAGCCCCCTGCTTCCTCTATAGCGCTGTGTAAGTTTTAAACTCTGAGTGGAATTCTTTATACAAGTCAATGACTATTTGGGTGCAGGAGCCTGTATTTTAATTCCTGCATTGTGCACTATGTAGGGCATAGGGAGCCGCTTGAGATACCGCTTTACAGGTTTCCTTACACATCTCCCTTCACGGCTTGTGGCTTAAAGCCTAGTTAGGCATTTACGTGGTTGTTTTTAGGATATCTGATCCAGTGATTTTGGCCCTCAACCGACAGTGTCAGGTTCTCACTCAGTAAACACATTTCACATCACTGTGAATTACTTTGTTCTTAAAAATTAAATTAAATAGATTTTTTTTTTTAATGGTGGAATTCCATTTTGGGTGCTGTCAGTCTCGATTGTCTCTCCATGTGTAATGGTTGATGTAATAGAGTTGATGACTACTTTGGTTGCACTTGGTTGTGAACACAGTCTTACACAGTAACACTGTGGTTCACTAATGAAAAATATTGTAGTATTGGATTGCAAGGAATTTCTAAATGAATCTATTTTCAGACAATGTAGTTTGACTAAATAAGTAACAATGGAATTATGTCTAAGGATTATTAACAATGTTCATCATTTATTTATTTGTTTTCTGATTCAACGTTGGTCAGGAGGAGGCAATAAATAGGACTCTGGATAAAGCCCTGGAGGCGGCTCTCCTGATGAAGCAGACCACCGACCGCATGGCTAGAACTCTATCCTCAGACCTGGCCAAGGCCCGGATCTACAAGAAGTTACATGGGGCCCATCCTCTCAGCGGCTTGGAGCAGCCCTGAATAGGGATAACGTCACACACTTCATTAACTACTTCAACTGTAAACCTTCAGAATCTTTTTTGAAGCTGTTTAGAAACTCTTAATGAAAACTCTATGAATGCTGTATGGAAATTTTGTGACTCTTTATTAAATGATTGTGTAAATGTTTATGAAAGGGTTTTGTATAGAGCTGAAATTTGGTTTATTTTGAATTCAATTATTTCTAGTGATAAAAATGCATACTTACCAAGTGCTTTCTTTCTTCTCATCTTATTCACTCCCCATTTGAAATCAGAATATATAGAAATATGCTGCCAGCAAATACAGTGTAATATACTTTTGTGTGGTCCAGAGCCAGTGTTTGGAACTTTAGTTGGACACCAGGGGGCAGAATAACACCTTTAATTGGCATCCAGCGTGTACCCTCATTAACAGAGACTCAGGTAACACAGCAGTAACTTATGATAGTGGTAACAACAGCATGTCTTATTGAGTTTCGACACTTGGTTTATTATAGTGTTTCTTTATAGCTCCTTATAGCTCTTATAGCTCCTCCGGGGTGGCATAAGATGTAAAAGCACTATTCAGTGGCACTGCTTTTTGTTCTGTGCTGCATTATTTATTTAAAACAAATACACACACACACACCTCTAGCAATGTGTTACCATAAACTTAAGGAAAACATACAGTATGATAGTGTTTACACATTCCAACGTGACTTTTCTGGACATCAAATCTAGACATCTGATCGTAGAAAAACAAATATGCAGTTTTCCCTCTGACACTCTCTCATGAAAAGATATGCATAGACACCCTGCTCTATATGACAGTGGTTACACTCACATAGTCCCACATCTCTGAAAGAAACACACACACTCTAGAATCAGATACACACACTGGAATCAAATACATGCACAAACATTAGATCCACGTATTATGGATTAACATTCACAATTTAAGGTGATTCCATTTGTACAGCAAGTACGTTTTGTGACCAGCAAAAGCTTTGTTGTCACACGTGAACACTCCACAGCACAAAGTGAACAGTGTGAAATTCTTCTCTGCACTTAACCCTTTCACCCTAGTGAAGCAGTGGGCAGCCAGCAACACAGCTTAGATCCAAGCTGATGTTGTTCCCCAACATCCTGAAACAGCTGAGTCTCTCCACTTCTGTTCCCTCTATGTGAATGGGGGGTGCCCTCCTCCCTGCAGGCTCCTGTAGTCCACAATGAGCTCCTTGGTCTTGTTGTCGTTGAGCAGCAGGTTGTTGTCCCGACACCGTGATGTCAGGCCTCTCCCTTCTGCTCTGTAGGCAGACTTGTCTCTGTCTGATATGCAGCTGATGACAATGGTGTCACATTTAATGATGGTACAGGAGTTGTGTGTGTCCGTACAGTCGTGGGTGGACAGTTTACACAGCAGGGGACTGAGCACACATCCCTGGGGGGCACCAGTGGTGAGTTTCTCCAGGATCCAGTTGCACAGGGAAGCACTGATGCGCAGATCACTGAGCATCGTGGCAAGCCTGGGTGGAATTATGGCGTTGAAAGCGGAGCTGCAGTCGACGAACAGCATCTGTACACACATGTTTCTGGTCCAGGTGGGAGAGGGCAGTGTGTAGGATGAGTGCTATTGCATCATCTGTGGATCTGTTTGGCCTATAGGCGAATTATAGTGGGTCAAATGTAGTGGACAGTGAGGATGTGATGTGATAGAAGCACAGGTCTTTGTTGCCTGTCGCACCTCCACCAGTGTCAACGGGCCAGCCGCAGGGTCGTCAGCTGGAAGCCACCCTTTACAGATGTTTCGCCCCTTTAATCCCACCCAGAACATCTTGGGGTGGTGGGGCAGTGACAGGGACGACTTCCTACCACTCCCTAAAGCTGGCCCTAAGATCCTTGGTTCCCCCACTTAGGGTCTGTTCTACTAAGCCATAGCCTGAAACTCTCTTTCTCCGCCTCCTCAGCCAGTTCCTTCTTCTGTTCAACCCCAGTGACTCCAGCTGTAACCTAACCATAACCCACCATATTAGCCATTCTGTCTTCTGTCTTGTCAGCACTGCCGATGAATCCCACTACTCTACAGGTTTTTTGTTCTCTTGCAGATCATCTTCATGGTTCTAGAGACAGTATGGAAGTTCTAGAGAAGCTAAACACACACATGTACATTGAACACAAATTTTAAATGATTTGTTTAATGAGGCATTTGTCTCATTGTGCCGAACGATGTAATAACACAGCTGCTTCAAACGATTACGCAACAGACACAAGCAGTAAAATTTCACTTCCACTGCAAAACTGATCTGAGTTCCTCTTCACAGAGAATGTATGAAAGTTCTCCATCAGCAAGTTTACTAGATGAGCAGCAGATTTCTAAAGTCATCACTCAGCTCCTTTGGTGAATTTTACATTAGAGCTGGCAAACCGCAAACTAAACAATACTGTAGGTTTCATTTCAGCTTTGGTGGGGGGTGAGGGGATGGGTTCAGCTCACACCATCTGACCCATCATTTGATAGGGTTTAACACTAATTATCTGTGTTATGGATGGGTTGCACTTGGGAAAGTGCCATTAAACTGTTGTTCACTATGCAAAACAGCAAAAATGTCTGACCATCAACATTTCAGATAACTATAATTATATTCAAACAAACATGCTAAACTCTAAATCTCTCACAGATACACAGGTATAATGCATCATAACAGTGACTTTGTTATTATCACTTTATGTAAAACTATTCAGTCTCATCAATACAAACTTGGAGCAAAATATGAATGTCAAGAGTGCAAAATGACCCTCCGGCACACTGGCTGTTACAGCCTAGCTAGAAAGGACAGAGACAAGGGGTCCCACAGCAATGAGAGCACCCAGCCACACTCGTGCCCCCCACCCCATCAGCAACAAACACGAGTGACTATGTGTTGAGACAACAGCATCAACAGTTTGTCAATTTTCAGAATTTTTCAATTCTCTGTGGCCATGAACCTCCTCTGCACCTTTTATCTGACGGGAAAAATTTACTACTGAAAGCCTGACTAAACATGTCTGAGTCCTGAACATTAATCTGACCACGTCTTTAAGAATCTCACTTTGTGCACAGGGGCACAGTCATGCTGAAACAGGAAAGGGTTCTTCTCCAAACTGTTGCCATGAAGTTGGAGGCAGGTAATTGTGTGAAATATCTTTGTGTGCTGTAGCACGAACATCACCCTAAGGGGCCCAAAGTGTAAAAAACATCCCCAGCCCAGTATTCCTCCTCCACCAAACTTTACTTTCTTACTGTGCATTCCAGTAGTTAAAATTCTCTTGTCATCCATCAGACCACCAGATAGTGAAGCATGGTTCATCATTCCACAAAAAACATTTCCACTGAGATCCAACTAAGATCACTACGCGCAATGCCGAATGTCAGCTGAGGTGGTGTTAAGCACGCAGGCACTGCTGATGTTGGTTCCAGACGCAGTTTGGAACTCTGTAGTGAGCGAACACTAGTGACTTCCATGAGACTCGTCTTGATTTTATATTCCTGTTAGCAGTGAGTGTGGCTGAAACTCCAGAATTCAAAAATCAGGAAGGATGGATGTCCACACACTTTTGTCCATATAGTGTATAATCAGTTCTGTTACTGTAAGACACTAGCCAAGAACACTGAAGAAGCTGACTGATATTTTGGGTTAAATCACTTCCTTTCACTCTCACACAGCCTTTGACACTCAAAACCAGACTTCCCGATCTTCACTGTCGTTTAAACACCCAGATCAGTGCAACGTTACACAGAGTGGAAGAAGCACAGTGGCAGGGCTCAAAACAAGACTCTCCAGACTCTCGACCTTAGAAATGCACAGGTGTTGCACAGACACAGAAGGTATAGAAGCTTTTTTCTTGGTTTAACAAAGTAAATCAGTCTGTAAGGCCAATTAAACTAGCTAGCAATGGCTAACAGAGCAGACAGGGTTTCACATCATCATGCATTGTTTTCAGGTTTCCAGACTGAAACCTCCTCCTTCACTGTCTGGACGTTAGAGAAGTGGAGCTCAGTCTGAACGGATGAAAAGAGTCTGGATATGTTGAGGACAAATTATTAGAAGAATAATTAGTAGATTTACCATATACTGAAGGGGGCACGTCAGACCACCCATATACCCCCCCCCCCACCCCCTCAACCAGCAAATCTACATCTATGAGTCTTAGAACGTGTGAAAAGTGGTTAATGAGTCAGAATCCTGATCGCCATGCTGGAGCCACATTTATTAATGATTTTGTAGGGAAGTAGCTGACAGAGTACTGCCAACTCGTAACAATGTTATTTTTTGGGAAAATACATTGAACAGAGGTTCAGAGGAAGGCAATGTTTAGAACTTCATGTGACAGTTATTTCCTAAGTTGCATTATTGGAATGTTGAAAGAGGAACCTTCGCAGCACTTGTGGTAAAAAAGGAACCTCGAGCAGTGCTTAAGGCTATTTTTCGCTTGCACATTAAAGGAGATACAGGTCGATTTCAGAAATCATGGTGAGTGTGTGGTTAATTCTTCTACAGTTAATTCTAGTGTGTGATATTCTGAGACTTAATGCTTCTCAGTTAAAGACACTTCAAAATCAGTTTAACAAAGCCAATTTCTTCCTTTCCACATGAAGGCTTCAAATTTCAGCTGTATCTACGGGAACAATACATCCTTTTGCTCTAAATCAGACTCCTCCTCACTTGCCCTTGCTGTTACTCTGCCTATTGTGCTCGTCGTGTTGGGGGTCGTGGTTGCTGCAGTATTTTACTGCAGATACAAGAGATCAAGAAATGCTGGAGAATCTGGAAGAGTGAAGAGCACAGATCAGGGGTGTGTGATGGCGTCAGGGTCTCAATACACTGGATATCCTGGATATAATCAGCCAATTCCACACAGCCCCATCTATGAGAACTACCAGGGCGGGAGCGCACCACAGTCAGGCACACCACAGTCCTGCACGGACGGAGGAAGAGCACACAGGTACCGGAAATATTGGTCTAGTCAAGTCAAGTTTATAGCACATTATCATACTCAAAAGGTCATTCAGTGTGCTTTACAGGCCCAGAGTAAAAAATAAAGTAAAACAAACTAAAATAAAGTAATAGAAGAAATAAACGAAACAAAAAAAAATACATAGAAAAACAATAAAACAAAATTGAAAGTGCAATAGATATGCTGATATTTAAAAGAAGGCCGAGGAGAAAAGGGCAGTAAAGTATTACAACTACTTTTACACACATTCTGTAAACCCAAAGGTTTAAGTTTGAAACGCTTTTCTTTTTTCAACACAGCAGAGTTTCGTTAATTCCCTATTTGAGAACACATTGGTCTGACTGTAAGAGACAAGTGTTTAAAACCCAGATGGCACATTAAAACTGTCCTTATCTTTAATACCGGTGTTTACGGTTGATTCTGGTGTTTACTGTCTGCTTCTTCATACTGAACTGCACACTTCACTCTATAATTATTTGTTAATCTCGTTATAACTGTCCGATATGAATGTGTAGCTCACTGGCTGTCTGTTAAAAGACCTTATTTGAATGTTAGAAGACTTTTAAAAGTTTTCAGGCTGATATAAAAACAAACATTCTCAGTGTGGAAAGTGTAGAGTCACTGTTACACGGCGATATGTCTGATAAGTTCTCCACTCTGAATGCACGTCTGCATTTGTTCAGAAATGTTCATGCAGTGCCAGGCTTGGGCAAGCCATGCCCTGGTGGTGCAACAGTTTCTGTTTAATGTGGGCTTCTGTCTCCTTTATGCTCAAAAGTTTAAAGTTATTGAAAAATATCTTCTGTTTGAACAAGGGTTTTTCAAACAAGGAGGATTATTTTGTTATTCAGTGATTAAACCTTAGAATGCAAGCGGCAACGATCCATGCCGAAAGCACAACAAATGGTAAATCATCATCATACCGCAAAACAACTCCTTATATGGAAGTTCCCCCGGCTTGTGTTGATGCTCGAGGTGTCAGACGTCATGCTGAGCTTTGTTTGGTGTTCCTAAGTCATACGGAACCAAAATTATTGTAATTTAAAATACATTTAATAATAACCACTACTGGGGTTTAACAAATGGTGTCACATACAAATGCCTATAAAGAACAAAAAATTTAGGTCTTAGAAACAAACTGAAAAAAAAAACCCAAGATCTAACCCTAACCCTAACCCTAACCCTTTGAGGATAGTTTCTGCTCACAGGTGGGTGGGGAAAACCCACAGAGGGAGGGGGTCCGGAGAGCGGCCGAAAGTGCAGCAAACAGCTAGTGTGTAGGAGAGCAAACACCGGTTTTAGACTGTTTTACACCGTTTATATTTGTTGAAATCAGATTTTACTAATACGTTCTGAGTTCTACGGGTTAATGCTGTTGTTTGAGTTGTGTATGCGAGTCTATAATTCAGTTTCCAGACTGTGGACTAAATGATTGTTGGAAGGGAGGGATCTCTGAGAACTTGGACTGAAGTTCTGGGCTGGTTCTGCTTTAAGCTAGATGATGAACAGAGAGAGTACTGAAGAACAAGGGGGAGGTGGGATGTGGAAACCTGAAAGTTTGACATTCAAGATTAATGGGATATTAGACCGGAAGATGAAGGAGCTTCAGGCCTGGTCATATTTCAGGTCTCATTTTTGATTAATAACTTGTTGTCACTGTTCATAAGAACATTTTCCAACCCCAAAATATCCATACTTATTCAGGTTTAAGATTTGAAAACATAATTTACACAGTTATGCATTTGCAACACTACTGTTCTCCGAGGTTGTTTCTTCTTTCTTTTTATTGTTCTTCTTTGTCTTATCATTGTTCTGCCAGATTTTTGAGATGCTGTTTTTGCATGATTTTTGGTGGGCAATCATCACCCTAATAACAACCCGGGATACCACCGCACCCTCACAGTAATTTCCTGGGAACCACCTGGAATGTTATAGCAACACATTACCAACCACCTAATCAGGGATACTATAGCAACCACCTAGCAGTAGCCTAGCAACTACCGGCAATACCACAGCAATTGGTTGCAACACCTGAACAACCACAGCTGGTGGCCTAGCGGTTAGGGAGTTGCCCCTGTGGTCAGAAGGTTGTGGGTTCAAATCCCAGGACTGCTAGTGGCACCTCTGTGGTACCCTTGAGTAAGGTCCCGTCCCCACACTCTGCTCCCTGGGTGCTGTGTGCCTGGCTGGCTGCTGCTTCACTTGGTGAATGGGTTAAATGCAGAGGAAGAGTTTCGTGCTGTTCACACTGTGTGCTGTGGTGTGTTCACGTATGACAAATTGTCACTTAACTTCACACGCCAGCACAGTTAGATGATTTTGCACCTGAATCGAGTTGAATCAGGTGTGTTTATGCAGGAAAATCATGAAAATGTGCTGAAATTCAGTCCAGAATCAGAGTGGAACGCCCATCCTGGAGGCCATTTGCAATTTTTTTTTCTCCAGAACATTCTTTTTCTGTTGTCCACAAGATGGCATAAGATACTGCCCCCATGAGTGTTGGTTTAATGGTCACCTCCCTAAAAACTGCAAACATTAAAAATGGGAAGTGTTAGAGGAATGCTTGTTTTACATTTGTTGCCATTATTTTACTCCAGAGATGATCTTTTTACTGGTGTTTGTACTAGTAGTAGTGTTTGGAACATTTCTGACTGTTAACGACTGTTATATTAAAATCGCCTCAACCCAGGCCAGCTGGCATTTGAACGTTAATTAGGCTGATTTGTTTTGTTTAGTAGAGCTGACATTAGCGGGCAGAACAAAATCAATATGAAGTCAAAACTGTGTCCAGTTCAGACAGACAAGGCTGATGATGATTTATTATGGGACACATATGGGCTAAATACCTTCTAATAATGGTTAAATGTTATCTTTGATTCTCTGAAAAATATAATATGATGTTTGGAAGGGATTTAAGATAATAAATTGGCCAGCTTTCAGAATCACACATTACTGCCTGTAGGCGACGAAGCGCTGCGGCCTCATGGAGACACTCAGGCTGAAAACAGACTCCTGAGAAAATGAAATATAACACAGGTTTATTTACAATCGTTTCACTGACTTCAGAGCGCAGAACGCTCATGCTTACAATGAGAAAAGAATATATAAATTCACAAATGTAAATATATAAGTTGCCTGGATTGATTTCAGGCCAGTTCTTGATCGTTACTGATAAGTGGATAAGTGATCACAGCCCTAACAAATTCTACTGTCTTCACCTCCAGGTCACATGACACCACTGATCACCTGTACCTTCAGTATGACACAAGTGAAGCGATCTACAGCAACGAGCCCGTCTTCTCCCGCTCTCAGACGGAAGACCCAGAGGACCTGTACATTCTACCAGATTCCTGAACTGTTGATTTTATCGTGGTGTTCGATCCTTTCTGAGACCTTTTATACACTGTTTGCATGTAGAGATATAGTTTCAAGTGCAAAGATATGAACTGGTCCCTGCAAAAATGAATTTATCATAGATACAACATGGTCAAAAGTTTGTGGACAACTGATCATCACACCTTTAAGAACTTAGACACCCTATTCAAACACCATGGGCATTAAAGGATCAATACCAATTGAGAATTGATCTCATTATTTTTAGGGTTATGTCATTATTTTATCTCTCTATTAAAATTAATGTTCACTCCATAGCCCATACAAATTTAAACAGTGTGTTTTAAATCAGATTTGTATTTATTAGATGCTTTTATACAAAGTGACCCAGTGAAAAAAATGAAACGCAAAAATTAGAAAACGGGCCCTTAAATATGGAGTTGACAAAGAGCATTTGTGAGGTCAGGCACTGATGTTGGATGAGAGGATCTGACTCACAGTCGATGCTCCAGTTCATCCTGAAAGTGTTCAGTTGGGTCCACACTGAACTTGTCAAGCGTCTTTATGGAGCGCACTTTGTGCTCAGGGGCGCCGTCATGCTGGAACAGGAAAGGGTCTTCCCCAAACTGTTCCACAAAACTGGAAGCAGATAACTGTGTGAAATTAGCTTTATGCTGCTCCATAAAGTTTGGCACAGTGATGTTAAAGTTGTGTGCAGCTGCTCAGCCGTGGAAACCCATTCCATGAAGCTCTAAAAGCACAGTTCTTGTGCTGATGTCACTTAAAGCGACTGTTTGGAGCTCTGACACCCACCACAGTCTTCAGCACTGTTGTTGCTCCTAGACCCTCCTTTTCACAAGAGCACTGACTGGACGGCTCTAGGAACATTATAACGGTATAAATAACGTTATAAACGTTATCACCGATCTCTTCAGTGTGTCCTATTCTACTGCCAGTGTGTGTGTGAGTGTGTGTGTGTGTGTGTGTGTATGTGTGGAGACTGCAGGACTATGTGCCTGATTTTATACACCTGTGAGCAGTGAGTGTAGCTAAAACAGTGTCCACTTACTTTTGGCCATATAGTTTACTTCACATTTTAAAAACTGTATTATTTAATCATTTAAAAGTAACTACATACAGTTTGTGTGTGTGTGTGTGTGTGTGTGTGTAGAGAATAAGAGGTTTAATGTTCACATTATTTTCTTTCCAAGATTGCAAAATGCTTCACACAGGAAACTCTGCAAAACCCTGTAAATATTAATCACCATAGTCTGAAATAAAACAATATCAGCACCAACAACAGGAAAAATAAACTACAATGATTCAGACCTGCCTGAACAACCTGTTTTTAATCTGGATTTAACAATAAATCTCCCAGTAATGTTCCTAATATTCTTGGGAAAGTAACTTCACAGTTTAGGAGCTGTTTAATAAAATGCACCCCCCCAGCTGAGCTGTGAGAGATCCTCTGCTTAGTGAGGTGGTCTGGGCGCATCAGCAGGTCAGTAAATAATGAGGTGCAGTTGGTGCAGAGCGTAACTGGGCGTTATGTGTGAGTGGGGAACTCTGAATAAAAAGCAGTAATTAAAAGAAGTTTTAAGGATGTTACTGATATGGACATTGACCAATAAACACCAGAGTCTGTAAATGTAGCTTTCGGCAAACACTGAGAAACCCGGCCCTAAACTATCTTCAGGTCAAAGATAAAATTCAGCCTCACTTGGAGCAAGCTGACAGCTAGACAGCATCACTTCTGTTTTTTATCAGAGTTCATCAGGAGGAAGTTCCTATTCAGCCACTCATTAATGTCTTTCAAACAAACTTCAGTTTTATGCAACTGTGTCACTGACACACACAACTTTAATCAGCAGTAATGTCAAATGCAAGTGTTTTATGAATTATGTGTCCTAGGGCCTGTTAATCAAAGGAAAACAGCACGGGTCCTAAAACAGAGCCCTGTGGTACGCCACTAAACTGTGTTCAGTAAACTGTCTTCAGTAATCAATTGTACTGGAGCCTGAATGGATCATATTCTAATAAAGAGTTTGACAAAGTACACAAACATTTTTGTAAACAAGTTCCTAAAGCATTCTCCAGTCCATACAGTCCATATATGGAAACTAAACTGGCATTGAGTTGTGATGTCACAAAAACCAGCTCATTAACATATACGCACTTTGGCCCAACCATTCACGCTGAAGTCATAAAGAGTGTTTCAACCAGATTAGAATGGAGCTAATTTACATAAAACAGTCTTCAGACATGGTAACAGAAAAATGGGGTAAAAAGAGGGTGGAAACTGGTTGTGTAAATTGAATTCTGTTTTTGGTACCTAAAACCAGACTAATGTTACTGGAGCGGGTGGGGCAGGGGGATGTGGGGGTTTAAATGCGTTCTTTAGTCCAAGAACTGCCAAGCTCTTAATTATCACCATTGCTTCCCTTCAGGTCGCTCACTGACGGTCAAGGCCAGGCTATGGAAAAATGTATGTTCAAGGCTGAGAGTCTATATCTCTTATTGCTTTATGGCACTCGCTGACCTTGAAATACTGTCATAAAATATGGATTATTGTAAAATAATCTGAATGCAATTAAGTAAGGTTACCTTCTTCCACAACAGGGTTAGTGTGTTTCAGGGACCCGTCACCCTTACGCAGCATTCTCAAGACAAATACAGGGCATGATCAGACAGAACACATAGATAAACCAATTACATTTATTGAAATGTGTGGAGATATATAAACAACTATACATTTATAAACAGAAACATTGGATTCAGGCCAAAAATGGATCGTGAGACTTGCTTGTAACATTAGATGAACAATAATACAAAACTCAGAATAAATTACTATAAATAATCTGAACCCTTGGTGTGGATTTAAGGCTTTATTTCACTTCCCACTGTGTTCTTGCACATTCTCAGTCGTAGTCAGAGGGTTCTTTCTGACTGCTTAACCCATTGGAGGATTGTCAGGAATGTAACCAGGTCAGTCCAGCACATTTTTTTTTACACACCATCGCTCCTGAATTTCTTAAAGAACGGGTTCCATGACGTGCTCAGCCCTGATTAAAGTGTGTTTACACACGCTGCTCTCCATGTGTTTTTAACGGTCTGGTCAGTTCGATCAGTTAAGCACAGTAACATTCGCGAACGATCAGATCACTGAAGGATGACACCTTCAGCTTCCCTCGACTGTCGTAGTGCATCAGAACCAGGGGGTCGTAGGCGGCTGGTACGCAGCAGGGCCGAGGCGTCGCTCCCTTGGTCAGGCGATGTAGCCGGGACTTCACCTGAGTGTGCATGCTGGCGGGTTTGTAGTTGTGAGGGCAGGAGCCCTCGCAGAAGAACATCGTGTATCCAGAAGGAGCGACGATCCAGTTTGACCAGCCGATCTCCTCAAAAGACACTTGGAGTGATTTAAGACCGCAGTGACCATCGTCCTCGTTTGCTGAGCGAGTTCTCCTCATGTTCCCCTCCATCCGCTCCACTTCCAAATGCAGCTGGGGTGCGGCTTCAGGCCTCTCTTGTTTTCGCGTTTGAAGGCCTATATCAACAATCAATAACGCGTCGTCGGTCTGCGCGAGCCATTTCTCCACCGAAGTCGTCACGTCCAACGTGACGTTGTGACTTCTTGCCCGAAAGACGTCCGTATTTAGAACGGTCTCAGAGTTTGTGTGGATTCTGACAGGAATGTCTGCATCGTCTGCAGGTTGTGTGTGAAGCTGCAGTCGCGCTCGGCCCAAAGTGAACTCCTCTGAAAGACGAGCATCTCTGTGGAACGCAGCCCGGAACCACTGGAGCTGCTTTGGCCCGGTCCGGCGCCGCTGACCGCCCAGCGGCTGGACTGTAAAGAAACAGACAAAACACTGTAAACAGGCTTCTGCTTATTTATTTACTCTGTTAAAGCTGCTGCTGAAGTTCGAGGATGATTCAACCCTTAGAACGAGAGCGGCATGGATCTGTGCAGGCAGAGCAACAAATGGTATATCACCAACAATTCCTTACGCGGAAGTTCTCACAGTTTGTGTTGATGTGTCAGCCGTCATGCTGAGCTTTGTTTGGTGTTCCTATGTCACACAGAACCAAAGTTATTGTAATTTAAGTGGGTGGGGAAAACCCGCAGAGGGAGGGGGTCCGGAGAGCGACCGAGCAGCAGCACGCCGAGAGAAAGAGCAGCAAACGGCGAGCGTGTAGGAGAACAAACACCGGTTCTAGACTGTTTTACACCGTTTATATTTACTGAAATCAGATTTTACTGATTCCTAAGGGTTAATGATAGACCTTTAATATTTGATTGAAGTGGTTTTAGATGCACTTTTTTTTTTCTTCCAGAAAACCTCTCGGCAGGTGTTCTAGTTACTGCAGGTATGATTAAAATGATAAAGGACTTGTTTAAAAAAATGAAATCTAATAAAAAACCCATTTCAGTTTTACAGGAATGAATTTGTGTGCTGAGTGGAGTCTCTTAATGAAATAAACTGTTAAACACGTATGAGAACTCTTTAGAGTGAACAACAAAGAAGATTTGGATATTTAAAAGGTTCTCTCTCTGATGGAACACCTGTGGTATGTGGCTCTTAAAAGAACCTTTTTTAAAATGGTTCTGTTTGGTTCAGAACATTGTTAAGAGTAACAGAACCTTATTTGGCACCATATAGAACCTCAGAGAATGTGTTGTTTGAACAGTGGGAATGTTGGGCAGGGGGCTGATTTGGCCAGCCTGCTGTAAAGTCACTCTGGAACACGTTCTTTAGCAGAACTCTCTGAGTTCTACCAAATGGGCACCGTGGTGGAACCTCAAGGGTCTGTCTTCAGTACTTTCAGGTGGGGAACATTACTGACTCCATTCACTCTGACTCAGCGCTTTTATTTCATTCCTCTGATTTAAAAATGAGTTATGATTAACTAAATAAGGAGTTTTGAATAATGATAACAGTGACTCACTCACTGCAACACAGTCAGACCTGAGGGACCACGTTGTGTTTGAAGGCTGACATTGTTTTGAGGTATTTTCAGGGAGCAAAAGGTGCAGCACCTTTTTTTTAAACTCACTTTAATTAACAGCTAATTAACAGCCTATAATCTGAAATTCTTGCTGAAATTCTGGTTCCTTACTGATCTGGACTGAAGTGGTTCAGGTTCAGGCTCTGGAAGGTCATTTTCTGAGAAGGTGTTGAGATGATCCACATGAACAGTTTAGAAAGGTTACCTTTAGTGAAAAGGAGCAGGCTGGAGCCCCTCTGGTGCTGCATGTTCTTCCTCAGGTTCCTGTACTGCTGGTACAGTCTGAACAGGTCCTGGTAGGAGGTCTTTTCTCTGAACTCTGGTGGTCTGTCCATCCCGAGGAGCTCCAGCAGAGAAGCTTTAAGAGCCTCAAGCTGTGGAGTGTGTTCTGATCTTCTGTCATCCAGGAGAGCGCTGGGCTCCACCAGACCAGGGCTGAAGAAGATCATCCAGACACAGAAGAGACAGTGCAGCCCCGCCGACTTCCTCATGACCAGGTCTTTCAGCGTTCTGGTTTCTGCAGCTCCACACGTCCTCCCATTTATACCATGAGTGACCACGCCTGTCTCGCTCCCACGCCTGTCTCACTCCCACGCCTGTCTCACTCAAATACCTGTTTCACTCCCACGCCTGTCTCACTCAAACGCCTGTCTCACTCTCACATCTGTCTCGATCCCACACCTGTCTCACTCCTGCACATATCTCACTCCTACACCTGTCTCACTCCTATACCTGTCTCACTCCTACACCTGTCTCACTCTCACATCTGTCTCACTCCCACCCTGTCTCACTCTCACACCTGTCTCACTCCCACACCTGTCTCGCTCCTGCCCTGTCTCACTCCCACATCCATCTCACTCCCACAACTGTCTCACTCCCACGTCCGTCTCACTCCCACAACTGTCTAACTCTTACACCTGTCACACTCCCACAACTGTCTTACTCCAGCACTGGTCACACTCCCATACCTGCCTCACTCTCATACCTGTTTCACTCCCACACCTGTCTCACCCTCACACCTGTCTCACTCCCACACCTGTCTCAATCTCACACCGGTCTCACTCTCACACCTGTCTCACTCTCACACCTGTCTTACTCTCACACCTGTCTTACTCTCACACCTGTCTCACTCTCATGCCCCTGCAGATCCAAACTGCTGCTGGTGTTTCATCAGAGCAGAACCTCAAATCTCCAAAACAGTCTTTTTGTGGGAGAACAAGAGATTTTTCCAGAGTAATTTTTCAAAACTCTGTTAGTCAGTTCTCATCCTAAATGCAGCAGAAGTATAAGCTTTCCAGAAATATAAGTTTTCCAGAAGAAAACAGGATGTTCTCTCAGGAAAACAGCACAGAAACAGCATGTTTTCTCAGGCGGGGCGGCGAGTCACAATCTCCTCTCCGTCAGCAGAGCTAAAAATAATGGACAGGTTTACGGCATCTTGACCTTCAAGGAATAGTTCAGTCACTAATGCTAATGTGGCTAACAGTGAATGAAAACCAATGGCCACTGATTAGCATTGTTCAAATGACGTCATGCAATTGGAGTTTGTTATCTTCCATTCACTGTTACCAGCAATAGCATGTATGGCTAAACATACACACTCTCACACACAAACTCACACAGGGTACCCACAAACACAAACACACACAGACTCAGACACATACACACAGGCTTATAAACAAACACACACACACACACACACAGATTTCCCCATGTGCTGCAGGTGTGGTTCAGGTGTGAACAGGTTTCAGACTCTGTTGAAATCGAGGCTCCAAGAACAAAAGAAAACCTCTGTTCCTGAAACGTCACATCAAGTGTTCACACAGCTCCACCCCCCACCCATACCCCCGCCCATACACACACACACACACACACACACACACACACATACGTGCACAAAAACACACATGCACATATACACACACACATGCATACATACACACACTCACACACATGCATACACACACACACACACACACCTGTGTCTCTGGTTATAATCAGTCCAGTGTTGTACTGAAGACACGAAATGTTTATAATGAACATTTTCACTTTACAGTTTTTTCAATTATTTAAACCCTAAAATCAAAACTATTCCACAATTACCAAAACATTACACTTTAACCAAACATCAGCCCAGATTTGCACAACTATCAGCATTCTGTCAGCTTCACAGCTTTTGCAAAACACTACACACACTTATATACTCTAGACAAAGAAATACACCTCAGGCCAGAAGTTTGGGCCCACCACCAGATTAAAAAAAAAAACCCAATATGCTGCTTTTTCTAAATTTTATTACAAGAAGACATTAGAAATGCTTAAAACAAATGTAACTGACTAGTTTTCAATATTTTATAGTCTGTAGTAACATATTATTTAGCCACAAAGGCTCAAGCTATTGGTTTTGAAGAGACATATCAGGTCTGTCTTCAGTAACATTCATTTTTTGTTGACCATGAAAAAAGAAAAGTATCACTCAATTCGTCAACATCACACTGGTTTATGGATCATTGGAGAAAATGTCATTTTCCAACAGAATAATGATCCCAAGAAAAGAAAAGCAGAAAGTTTAGAGAATGATGGACACAAGTTATTTTCAAAAATTGCTGGAAAGGATGTGGTGAATCTGTGCTGCTGTGATAAAGGCAAGGGGGGGTCACTTTGATGAAACCTGTACATAAACTTTTACATTTATTAAACTGCAACATACAGTGTATATTGTTACACTTCAAAACCAGGCAGTTACATGTTAGTGTTTCTAGTGTTTTTTAGCAATAACATTTTGAAAGAGAAGGATATCTTTTTTTGTTGTTAAATCTGAGGGTGGGCCCAAACATCTGGACTGTTTTGTATGTGTGTATGTGTGTGTATATACATACACCCACCCACACACACACACACACACACACAGACATACATACACACATATATGTATATAGGACTTGCTTTCAAATGACCACACCTGTGAACCAATCAGTTAAATACCACCACCAGGTGCAGACATGAAGGGGCTTAACCGTAAACACACCAATCACGGTTTCAGGTCTGCAAAAAGGCAACAGGTGAGTTAACTGGTCTTCAACAAAAATGGAAGAGAGGAAGAGGGAGAGTGAGGATGAGAGGTGGAGCCGGTGGAGGAGGAGAAAGAGGTGAAGGACGAGGCGGAGGCCAAGGTAGAGGCTGCGGTAGAGGTAGATGCTGAAGTAGAGGTAGAGGTACAGGCACAGGAAGAGGCTAAGGTAGAGGTAGAGGCTGAGGTAGAGGTAGAGGCTGAAGTAGAGGTGGAGGCACAGGGAGAGGGTGAGGTAGAGGTAGAGGCACAAGTAGAGGTAGACGTACAGGCACAGGGAGAGGCTGAGGTAGAAGCAGAGGATGAAGTAGAGCTAGAGGCACAGGTAGAGGCTGAGGTAGAGGTAGAGGCTGAAATAGAGGTAGAGGGTGAGGTAGAGGTAGAGGCTGAAGTAGAGGTAGAGG
>JBBPCZ010143454.1:0-19941 GCA_037974445.1 Brycinus macrolepidotus | reverse complement strand
GCTGAGTGGTTGGAACTCCTTTATCTAGGCTCCTTGTATCTTTAGGCACTTTGCAGCCTGTCACAGTGAAACATTTGCTCCCATTTCTTTAATTTAATCTAATTAGTCCCCAAAGATTAATTGACAGGCATAAAATAGCATTTTTGCACCAACAAGGTAAAGGAAATATATAGAAAAGGAAAATATAAAGAAATGAGGGGTGGCTCAAGACTTTCACTGATATACATTTATTGTGAAAACGCTGTAGAAAATGACTTTATGGTTTAGATACAGCAGAGTTCTAAAAGAGGATGTTGGGGGATACATTGGGGTAGCTGTTGATTCTGGGGGATACAGGTCCTTCGTTGTTGATTCACAGCAATAGACATGCATGTCAGGCAAATTGGAGATGCTAATTTGTCCCTAGGCGTGAGTGTGTGTGTGTGTGTGTGTGTGTGTGTGTGAGTGTGTGTGTGTGAGAGAGTGTGCTTGTCTGTGTGTCTGCCCTGTGATGGACTGACAAACTGTCCTGGTTAGGATAAGCAGCTCAGATTCTGAGAGTGAGATAATGAATGTTGGGACAGCAGCAGCCGGTCCTTTATGCAGTCCTGAGGGGCGTGTAGAACCATAGTGTTGTAATAACAGGGGTGGAGCTCATCGGCATGGTTTATGGTTTTATGTTTGAATGCATTTGGCTTTGGTATTTCAATTATGGAGCACCTGCTTAGCTCTTACATGAAGAAGTGGCTCGGTCTACCCAGGTCCCTTAGCAGCATTAGGCTCTATGGCAAAGGTATATTAGAACTACCCATCTACAGTCTCACAGAGGAGTACAAGTGCACCAAGGTGAGGCTGGAGATGATGCTAACAGAGTCAAGCGATCCTGTCGTTGCCCAAATTGCCCCAAACCTAGCTACCGGGAGGAAATGGACACCATCAGAAGCAACTAAGCTCGCAAAGGCAGCACTCATGCACAGGTACATTGTGGGCCTGGTCCAGCAGGGGAAGGGTGGCCTTGGACTTCAGAGATTCGCCAGCAGGAGGAGGCAACAAGGCGGGTGAAGGCCGTTGCACAAGCTAAGCAAGGGCAGCGGCTGAGATGGGAGGGAGTGGAGAAGAGAAAGTTCTCCTGGAAAGAACTGTGGGAGATGGAGACATTTAGAGCATTTCACCATCGAGGATGCCTATGATGTCCTGCTATCTCCCAAAAATCTCAGCCACTGGTATGGAGAAGATCCCACATGCTCACTCTGCCCATCGCCAGCGACGTTAAAACACATCTTGGTGGGTTGCCAGACCAGCCTCTCTCAAGGCCGATACACCTGGCAGCACAACCAGGTGCTACAGTGTTGGAGGAGCAGCGGACGACAGTAAACGCTCTCCCTCCCCATTTTTGTCGAGTCAGACGTGTCAATCCAGGACCAGACACTGGGCAGCTGGATGGTGCGCGAGATTGGACGTTATTGGTGGACTTAGGTCAAAAACTCTGCTTCCCTGCTGAGACTGCATCTACCAACCTCAGACCTGACCTTGTGCTATCGTCAGCATCACTCCAGCTCGTGAAAAGGGCAGTCAGTGGCTCTGGCTCAAGAAAAAGAACTCTAGCTGGGCCTCAACTGGGTAGATGGTGTCTGGGTGGTGAGCCCAGGATGCCGGTACTCACTGCTGAACCCTCTGGAGACATCGTGGGCCTATCAGCAAAACGTTAAGGAAGGGGGGTGCCCACTTGATAACCCAAAAAGCCGCCATTATTCAGTTGACCATCTCACGAAGTCCAAGATGCAAGTCTCCAATTAGGGATATAAACATCTAGTCCTATGAAATAGAAAGTGATTGTGTTTTGTGTTTTAGTGAACTACTTCATCCTGAGTTGTAGTTAATAGAGCTTTGGTTGCTGCTGTCTTTAAGTTCTTAATGACTGGCATAATCCTACTGCTATGTAACGTTCAGTTCATGGTGTGACTGATAAACAGTAGGATCCTGTACAGTAGGTTCCTGTGCTGTGGTGAAAATGTCTGACTGTGCTCTTAGCTATTTAACCATATTAATGATCATTCAGGTATTTTGTACTGAAACATTACCTGAATTTAGAAGTACAGCAGAGTTTAAGTATTGTATTATACAGGATGAGCGGTGTAAATAAACAGCAAATTACTGGAGAAACTGCAGTCAGTAAAGTGCTGTCATTTTTCATATTTTTATACCGTATACACCACCCACTTTGTTGGAAACACCTACTTCCTCGCACTTAAAGTGCACCACCAACCCGGATGTTGCTCCAAGCTCAGCACTGCAGAGACACTAACACAGTAGAGACATGGCAGTGCATGTGGTGCGAATGTTTCAGGTTCAGTGTTGTAGGGGGTGACACTGCTAGAGTAATGGTGGCCCACCCCCCAAAAAATATCTAGCCAAGAATGGCTCTGTTGTCAGAAAAGGTCTTCTATTGTAGGTTTTCTCCATAGGGACTCTCTTTCTCTCTTGACCAGAGGAGGACGTGTTCCTCCTTTGAGGCTGAGTTCCTCCCCAGGTTTCTTCCTCCAGCTACTTTCTGGCAACATTTGTTGTAAAAAGTGTTATGTAAATAAAAACTGAATTGAATTAAATTGAATTGAACTAGAGGATGGTAAACACAAACTATGTATCAACAGGTGGGCTACAGTGTCTAGCTGTACACCAGTGAGGTGCAGGAGTTTCTAATAAAGTGACCAGGAAGTAAGATGGTGAAAGGTCTGACTGTGCTGTATGAGCGATCCATTGGTAGTGAAAAACTCCATTAGAAACATAAACTTTATTATGAGAAAAGCAAAGGTTCCAGCACAGGACATTGAACTGCGCAGTAAGATAAACACCTCTCAGCTTCATGTTCATCACAGTGTCTTTCTTGTTATGAAGAGAAGGTATTGCCTAAATACTGACTTTCCTTTACAAACTATTCTTTAAAGCACAAACTGTAACTTTTCTAGCCTAAATGTGTTTTAAACCTCTATAAGGTTTAAATGTTGATGACTGTTGACATCACAGCAATCAGGCTTGACATCAGGATTGCAATGCTCCACCACCCAGTCATCATACCCACATTTCACATTTTTCACATACATTTACTTTTGTACCGGCAAGCCGCAAAAAACAAAGTGAAATTCAACTACTGTGGCGATGCTTGATGTGAACACCCAGTTTCAAAGGCTACATTGATTAACACAGGTGTGTCCGCAAGCATCACTCTGTACAGGCTGAATTATAGGGGTGTGCTGTAAGCTGTGGGGGGGATAAATCAGCAGACAGATTAATTAAATGGGTAGAGCTTTGGTGATTTGCTGCACATGTGGCTCCCTGTGATTCTCTCCTAAATGTGTGGCTCCTGTAGACACGTCTACACTCTCAAAAAAGAGATTCTAATCTACTTTTTGGGGTACATAAGCTGTTACTGTGGTGGAACCCTCAATAGCACATCTTTTGAACCTTTGTACCAAATTCCATTGCAATTTCTTTCATCTTTGCTGTTTTTGTGCTGTGTAGATGTGCTACTCACCCATCAATGGTTTTCAGGTGCCCTACACCAGGCCAGCAAAGGGATCACATGTGCAGGCTTTGTCAGATAGTGGTGCCCAAACTTTTGGTGGGCGATGTATCTACTACTACAATATCCAGCCTGCGTTCAGAGATGTGTCTCAGCGGCATTAGATGTTTTTAAGTTGCCTTCCTGGGAATCATCTGTTAACACATCTTTAACACCCAGATACTCAACAGATGCACATCCTGGGAGGGCTGTCTTCAGAGAGTGCTTACACCTGTCGTGCCAGATCTTTGAGGATGTGGGCAGCGATCGCATCATGCATACACCAAACCAATCTCTCTTTACAACTTCGTCTTTTTTCAAGCTCCCCAGATGTACTCTGTTAATTCCTTTTGGGTCTTCCAGATCTACTCTACTCACCAACCACTATATGAGCTCCATTTACCTTATAGGTCCACTGTATAAATAGTCAGTTACAGACTGTAGCCTTTATTTGACCAGTAGCATGTATCAGCCACCCTCTACCCCATTTATCATTGGTCAGTTTGTTGACCAAGTAGTATTTGATTAGCTGACAGCAGTGACACAAGTAAATCAGGCACAGTGAGAACTATCCAAAAATATCTAGCCACAGTGGCTCTATGGCCAGAAACTGGCCACTAGAGGATGGCTAGAACAAACTGTGCTTCAAAAAATGGGCTTCAGCAAGGTGGAGGAAGGGGAGTTCTGATAATGTGCCTGGTGGGTGTTTACTTCCAGTGGAGCCTTCTCTGTCTCTCTCTGTATCTCTCACTCTCTCAATTCTCACTCACTACTGACAGAGCCTTCGGCAGACGGAGGCCAGAGATCCCGTTCTGCTCTCTGGAGAAAAAGGCAAAAAAGAGTATCAGTGAGGGCAAGAATGTGTGAACCTTAAACTGCTGAACCGCAGAGAGAGCATAGCTAAAGAACATCATGGCTAACGGAATGAGAAAGCGCTCAGGGGCGCTGCTGAAGATGGATCCTCTGCCTCTCCCCACAACGCTCTTTGAAAATTTGAAGCGCTGCCATGAATAGTATTGTGTGACAGTGTAAATGATACACCCTATACAACAGGGTTCGCGGCCTGGGAAATATTTTTACAGCGTTACAGCACAGCGAGCATGATATGGGCTAATGTAACCCCATTAAACCTTTACACTGGAGATTGATAAATGTATGATTACCAACTACGGCACTTTAATTCTCAGACATAACCCAGACAGGAGATTTGCAGAAACAGAGACTGTGAGGGTGAAATGAATATTTATGGCTATACACAGAGTGAGAATGACTGCAATCAGGCAAGGCATGAGGGGGGAAAGGCAGCTGGCATGTCTAGGCTGGGGCTCCAGGCTTTTACAGATAAAGGTGAAAGGGAGATGAGCTTTTTGCACTGATCTGGTTCAGGTGCACCCTTTTGAGGTGGAGTAACACCAGGGGTCTAGCAATGATGAGTGCACTGTGGCTGTGCAGCTTCTATTCATCCCCCAATTGACCTATCCACACTCTGCTTATAAAACTGGATAATGCATAATTCAAATACTTCCATTCAGCGTTCCTTATTAGTCTACATTCCAATAAATTACATTTATTTCGCTAGTTTAGAGTTCATATATTGTGTAATGAAGCTAAACAAATTCATCAGTCTTTTCCTGATTAGCAGCAACAACACAGTCCAGCTAGCCCAGCATTTTACACAGAAAACTGTGCAATTCTACACAAAGCCTACTAATGTTTCCTGTTAGTTGAAATGGGATTGTTACCTGCGCTCTGTAAACTCTGCCCAACCTGTCAACAGCTGATAGAAATGAACTTCCATTGTAGGCAAAGCTTGAACAGGTCAGTTAATTTCTTTTTCTTGTTGACAACCTCACCACCCCCCAAACACTGTATCAGCATCACAAATATGTCACACTCAGGTTCTCCCTTTATGACAGAAGTGTAAACCCTTGAATCTTAAAGATGTGGTCACTTCAAAAATGAATCAGAATAACCCCTTTAAACATTCACAGATTGTTGCCTTAGTGGAAATTTAGTTGTTATTTTTGTATATATAGCTTATTGTATTTAGTACTAAGCATTATTAGAGTATTTCTGGAGATTTTTTTGTTTGACTTTTATTTTGATATACTATCTCATATTGTTCTTGTTCCTGTGTCTCTGTGCCATCCTAACATAAGCAATTTCCTCCAGGATCAATAAAGCTTTCTGATTATCTAACTTTAAATATGTTTGAAAGCACCCAAGCCACACATGTCAACCAGTGGACTGTGCCACCATCAGAATGAGGTATACCAACACTAATAAATATTAACAAGCATTTACATTTCAGAAATTTTGGTTTACTGAAAACATTTGTTAATGTTAGCTAGTATGATGTTAGCTAGCATTTACTTTCATTTCAAGAGATTGGGATTTATTTGTTAGCATTGAATAGCCTAATGTTAGCTAGGATTTACTGTAGTTTTGAAAAATTGTTAGCATTAACTGCCCTAACGCTAGCCAGCATTTACTTTCAAGAGACTGGAGTTTATTGGATTTATGTGTTAACATTAACTAGCTTAATGATATCTAGCATTATTTTAGTTTCAAGAAACTGGGGTTAACTGGAATTTGCATCTACAGATATTCACATATGGATATCTAACACTCCCTCCCAGAAACATTACTCAGTGCCATTGAGAATAAAAATGCCCTTTGTCAGAGTAGCAGGAATTCCACTGAGGTAAAGTGTAGGAGTGATTTTCTTTTGTTAATCACGGGTGAATTTTTGCATGTGTTGTATTACTGTGATCAGAATGTCAGTATTAGGGTATCTATGTTAGTGTGTGTGTGTAATGTTCCTTGTATGTGCAATGTTCTGTTTTGGATGTGTTTGTTAAAAGCTGCTTGCTTGTCAGTGTATGTGCCTGGTTGTGTTTGTGGCTGGGTGTGTATGCAGGGTAGTTATGTGAAGGCTGACTGGAAATTGCCTTTCTATCTGTTATCTGAATTATATGCTGGTTCCTGTCAGCCATAGAGAGGATTCAGCTGGGTGGGCTTCTGTCTTTATCTGATTACAGAGAGCCAGGTGGGTTTTTAGCTCTTTGTGGGGACCACATGTCCCAGGACATAATTTGGCTCCTCTTACAAAAGAAAGATACTTTATATGTCTATAAATGTCTATATATGTCTATAGAAAAGTGAGGCCAAAGGTTAACGTTGTGTGTGTGTGTGTGTGTGTGTGTGTGTGTGTGTGTGTGTGTGTGTGTTTGTGTGTTTGTGAGTGTTTGTGTGTGCATGTAGAATACTTCCGTGCTGATGACTGTATATATTTGCTTTAAAGCTTCCAAGTAGATTTATAAATTCATAATGGAATAAACCTGATTAAATATATTTATTTAATTATATACTGAGTACACATTTAAAGACCTGAAACTATGTATTTATGAAACACACATGACCGTTTCATTACTGCCATGCAGGGCTGTGCTGTGGGCTCACCAACTCACATTCAGTCCACGCTCAGAATTCTAATATGAGATGAAACTCAGTATGACTGAAGATTCAACTGTAATCCCTCAAACACATTTAGATTCAGCCTTCATTAAAGTCACTGAAAATAAGAGCCTGGGTTACCAGTCTTACCTGCAAAGGGCCGGCATGGCTGCAGGCTTTCATTCCAACCAAGCAGGCGCTCAGCTCGTCTAACTAATCAGCTGTTAAAGACCAACTGATTAAACAAAGTGGAACCAGGTGAGATTCTGCTTGATTTTACTGACAACCTGCAGCATCATATACCCTTCGTGGATAAGACCGGTGACCCCTGAAAGAGAGAGAGAGAGAGTGAGGGAGGAAGCTAAACAGAGTGAAAGACTGACAAATTGAAAGAAAAAGGAAAAAAATGGGAGAGAGAAGGGGGAATGAGAGAAAAGAGTGAAAGACAAAGAATAAAACAGAAAAGGGGAGAAAGATAGATAACAGAGTGAAAGACTGACAGGTTGAGAGGGGGGAAAAAAGAGAAGGAATGGAAGAGAGAAGGGGAGAAAGAGAAAAAGGCATTAATGAATGAGAGAGAACAGAGTGAGACAGGAGAGAGAAATAGAGAGAAAGAGCAAGAGAAAGAGAGAGAAATAATGACTGAGAAGTAGAGTGTGAGGGAGAAGAAATAGGCTGAAAGAGTGAGAGAAAGGTGGAGAAAGAGACAAAATTGTTAAAAGGGAACAGAGTGAGACAGGAGAGAACAATAGAAAGAAAGAGAGAAAGAATTAAGACAACAAATGAGAGAAAGAGAGAAAGAGCGATTCTTAAATCAGTACTTAATATGACATAAATCAACTTCAACTGTCAAATTCAATCAGTCAACTTGTCAGCTGTCAGTCATAATATAACGTCTTCAAACATTACACATGTCCACTTTACTGCCCAGAAAACCCCATATGCTGCTCCTTATCTCTCTTTTCACTCAGTTCATGTCAAATAAAATATATCTCCACTCACTGCAGCATTCACTCACATAACGTCTACTTACAAAACTCTACTATGTATTTATGAACATGAATAATAGTAGCTGCCTACTGTGTACTGTGTCAAGCCAATATCCTGTTATTTGGTCTGATTGCTCTATATAGGCACTTTTCCACAGGTCTACCGGACCCATGCTGTACCTAAACTGTACTGCGATGGCGTGGAAGTTGCAGCACGCTTTGATTTTCCAGTGTATCTCAGCCCGGTAACGGAGTTTCTGACTCAGTTATCTCCCGATAGTTTATGGCCGGTCGTCCCAAAACCGCGTCTGTGGAGTCGAACCAGAGCTGTCAGAGCTGCTTTTGTTATTGTAGGTTTTTATTATTTATAGTCTTGTTTGAGTTTTTACATTATTTCTTGCCGTTGTTTAGCAGTCAGATGAAAACCGAACCAGCTAACTTTTTGCAATGTCCTGGTTACACCTTTGCATTTCTAACATTGTTAGATAAACTCCCACTGAAATTTATCTTCAGCCCAAATAGACAGTAGTGCTTGCACTTCGTCAGTTTTAAGTTTGCATCTCCAAGTCTGCCTATGGTCATGACATTTTTTGACCAATCAGAAAGCAGTGACGCAGTCAGCGCGACCCTCTTTCAAGGAAGGCCGTGATGGCACAGGTATGGCTCAAATACGGGTTGCTTTATTTGTAATGGAAAAACATTTGTTTGCAGTACGGCACGGTTCCTTGTGCCAGAGGAAAAGCACCATAAGCTGTTTGCACTGTATACTGTCCTTTGTACTACAAAGTTAAAGTGTCACTGATGACTTTAGTCTTGATTTATCAGGTCAAGTCTAGTTTCTTACTTGTCATTTTGGCTACATACAGAGTTCACAGTGAGATGAAACTGTGTCTTTTCACTGAAACATGCAAGACAAGCAGCATTTTGTACAGTGCAAACCACTGTTCTGATTACACTGGTTGAACTGTATACTGTTCTTTGTACTAAATATTGCCTGTCTTGCATGCTTCAATGAAGACACACAGTTTCGTCTCACTGTGAACACTGCATATAGCTGAGATGAAAAGAAAGAAACTAGACTTGACCTGATAAATCAAGACTAAAATAAAAATGGTACAAAATACGTTTAATTTACATCTGACCACTTTAAGTGTGTAGCTTGAAAGCTCCAACACTTGCTCCTCCATATAAATGTAAAGTAAATGTAACTGTGTGGATGTGTGTTGTGCAGAAGTGGGACATGAGGCTTGAACCACTGAAATAAGCTCCGGTTTAAGCTCAGTATGTAAGTCTAAGTAATTTCCCTAAAGCTGCCTCTGGATGCAGCTGAGCCAGAAAGTATCCCATATAGCTCTTTACCATCTGCACCTAATCGCCCGCATGCTGGAGAAAAGCAGCTTTCGCTCGTGTAGAACATGGATGTTCATACATCACACAGATAGAGAGATAAAGCAGACGGGTAAAAGTCCATGCTATATGTCCAACGACAGCACTGACAACATGAAGCGACAGTGTGCGATCAGACCGAGCGAGACTCACTTTGGCTCTTATTAATGCGGTGTATTGGCTCGTACTCAGAGGAGATTTCAGCACCTGCTTTCTTTGAGGATCAGAGAGGCCCCTCACTCTGACAGCTGGAACCGCGCACAGTTATGGGGAATCTGTAGATATACATTCACTTAATCCTCAATAAATAATGCTTATCTGTACTTGTCCATACAGAATGAGCTCCTTATGGCTTTAAAACATATTTTTACTCTGAGAGGAGAGATTTAGTCATACTGTTGGACAGTCCTGGGCCATACACAGTTCATCTCAGTGCTAAACACACCCATAATATAAAAGGTTCTTAAGAAAATTCTGGATTTGATTTTTAATAGTGTTTCAGTGGTAGAATTCATATGTACACTGTCATTAGACGTTCTGCCTGGGAAACAAACCTGAAAAAGAAAAATCAACAATTTTTGTTTACAGACTGTAATCAAAAACAGAGGGTTAAAATGTAGTTAACTGGCTAAAAACGTTATGAATGGTTGTGGGTTACTGTGACTTTCTCACAGACATGGAGTGTTCCTGCTGGTGCCACACACTCTTTTCCGACACTGGGTTTAACAGGCAGATCTGATCAAAAACAAGTGTGTTTGAAATTCCATTAAAATGTATTTACTTTTTGTATTACAGTGATCCACTTAGACACAGTCCAGTTCAGAGCTTAAAGGCCTAGTCATACTGAGTCAAATAACAATGGGCAAAAATAAGCTTAATATTTTTGAAAATGAACATACTATATGCATATTCATAAAAAGCAATTACATTTACAAAACAAACCAAAAAACATACTTTTTTTTTTTTACTCTTTTACAAAAGGAAATTTCCAAGAAATTTCTCTCCTTTTTTCTTTTGACAGTTGAACTGAATTCTATATTAGTGTGTTACTGTGTTAGTGTCAAGTCAATAAAAACACTTTTTGACTGTTGCTCAAATTCCACACTAAATCTTACTGAAGAATACTGTATTTTATTGTTTTATGTTGTCCTCTGTTTTATAAAAGCAAAAGTGACTTACAAGGATCACCACCAGCAAGGGGGTGCATAAAAAAAATCACTCTTTGGCTTATTGTTTTATTTTAAATATTTGACTAGTGTAGATACAATTTACTCTATATTTCTATTTTCAACGAGGAATTTGATACAGTGTTTGCACTTTCAGTGCAGTTTCTTTATACTTCTCCAAACCCTTGGATACATCTAATCAGTCATTGTCACATTTACTAAATAGGAGCTATTCATTAACCTTTAGTTTATTTCTGTCCTGCACCGCGCTTTGTTATTTATGGTGTGTTTTTCATTCTTTGTTAATCATTGTTAACCCCTGGTCTGTGTGAGTTTAAAGTGATGGAGGCAGCAGGGCTTTAGCAGGAGGAAAGGGTGTACAGGGAGGAGACAGCAGTGTGTATTTAAACTACCTCTCATCCTGAAGCCCCAGGGGGAGGAGAGACAGTGGGATGATAAGAGTGAAGACCCTTACAGAGCACAGGGGTGAGAGAGAGAGAGAGAGAGAGAGAGAGAGATGGTTAGAGGACAATGTGGGTAGTCCACAAAGCAGGTTTCCTTTATTCCCTGTGTGTGTGTGTGTGTGTGTGTGTGTGTGCGCGCACATTCAGATCTGTGGTGTAGGAGTGTTAGTAAGGTGAGTAGCGTGAGAAAGAGGGAATCAAGAGTAGAACAGAGAGTGAGAGGAGAGGAGAGGAAAGATAGATAGAGAGAGAGAGAGAGAGAGAACTGAAATGGTCAGATGATAAGAAAGTGAACAAGAGAAAGACAGATATGGCAAGATATACATATATATATATATATCTTGAGAGAGAGAGAGAGAGCGAGAGAGAGAGAATAAGAAAAAGGAGGAGAGAAGGAGGAAGAGTGGAAAAACGAGAGAGACAGAGACGGAGAATAATGGTGTTCTGAAACGGGTCCTGTGACTGTGTTGAATGTGAGTGTGTGTGGTGTTCTAAAGCGAGCCTGTGAGTGTGTGTGTGTGGTGTTCTGAAACAGGGCCTGTGAGTGTGTTGAGTGTGAGTGTGTGTGGGCTGGTGTGAGCAGGGGTTAAAGGCGGTGGTCCTGGATGGTTGAGCTGGACCCCTCACTACACTTCATGGAGAACTGCAATTTCCTAATAATGCAGGATTACAGAAAAGTGTACCTGTGCTTCACAGCCATTATCTCTGTAAGGTGAAGTGAAAACACCTCAATTTGGGTGCGATGAAAATAGCCGGAACACAAGGTGGCAAACAAAGCCGGCGCTGAAATGACTGATGAAGATATTTTAGGGGACAAACACACTGAGAGGCTTTCTCGTCCACTCACTGGCCATTTAACACAAAAACTGCACAAATATTGGAAACAAGGGCTGTAAAAATACATTGATGCATCATGGTACATCTGTCTGAGGGTAGCAATTCATCTGTACTGATATTATGTTATTTTTATTACAATGATCATATATTTTAATCACAATAATATTCATAAAGGTTTACAGGTATCCACTCATTTTGAAATTTAGTTTGATAAGAAAAAAATATCACAAAGCTTGTACTGATTACTGTAAAATGATATTTATGCCTTAACATCTTACATTGCTTGTTTGATTTGTTTACATGTAAACTAGACTGAATATGAGAAAATAACCCATTTCTGTTTCAGATTTGAGGACACAGGGAAGTTAAAAATACAGCCATAGGCATTACAGAGTTACAGTAAATAAGAATCATTCCAAAATAATTGTTTAGATTAAAAATTGACCGTAGATATACGAAATAAGTGGCAAGAACAGACGTGATACCCGTGAGAATGAGCAGGAGGTCTGTAGGATCTCTTCTTCCCTCTGTCTCCACATTTTCTTAACCACTGACCACCACACATCAAATCATCACAGATCCCCCCTCATGGCTAACAGTCGATAAAGTGTTTGTTGGTTTCAGCTGTGTTTCTGAATAACTTCACATATCTTCCGTCCAGCTTTCCTTTGTTTATCCTCTCACTTGCTAGTTAGCACTTGCTCTTACATAATCATGCAGATGAAGAAAATGCACTTGTGCTGAATGTGATCAAGATCCATCTCTGACCACCTCCGAATGTGTTTTAAGTCATCTAATCATAATCTGATCTCAATAAATGTCTCAGGAACACTGTTCGATTTAATGGCAAGGGTCATACAGCTACTGTTGCCCAGGGCCCTGTCCCTAAATCCTTAATGCTGTGCAAAACCAATGTAGAATTTAAAACAAATACAGTTTAGTTGCGAACTAGCTTTATAAGCCTGACTGTTTCTTATCCCCAGACAGTATTTTTGCCTGCTGCCCAGCACAAGTGGATTTCTCTGAGCTCAAAGTAACGTTTCACAGCGCTCCAGATAAGGTCCGTCACTCTTATTTTCTTACAGTGAAATGTCACAGTGAAACTGACTCCTCAGGGTCATTTTGAGAGTCCATGTTGCACAAAAACTGACAAAGCTTCATGACTTTTTGCGTTAGTGTTATACTCAAGTTTGGTCAAAGCTTTGCTGGCTCAACTGATATCATCAAACACTGATTATCGATGAGTGAGTACATGTTCTCACAGCATGACAGGAAAGGAGAGAAACAAAATCTGTTATCTATCACAGCCACATAGCCATGGTACTATACTTTGGCAAAAGGCCAAACTCCTACTTGTGTCCGTCACAAACCCACTTTCCACTGCTGTTATTGTAATCACTCCCAGTTGAATGTAATTTTTTCTCCAGAATCTTAAGATTTTTAATCAAAGTCAGACTCCAGTCTGAAAATAAAAACTTAAAAAGGAATTCGAAAATGGATAAAAGCATGCTGCCTTGGAGTTATAGATGACTCCAAGAATTATAGATGAATCAAATCATTGTAAAGTCATCATGTTTACCTAAACACCTTTGGCCAAAGGGCCAGGCCGGACCACCAGCAGAGGGAGCGGATAGGAACTGGAGAATTTTGCGGACTACATCAGTGGACCACATTCAAATGCATGAACGTCTCACAGGAACAAACGGATCTAAAAGCTAGTTTGAAGGACAAAGGAAGACAGTGGGTCCAGTGGGATTTCATTTCAAATGGTGTTTGTATTTGTAGAATGTAGTTTCCATTACAAACAAACACAAATCACTTCAAAGAGTGGTTCTAATTCAAAGGAAAGCTGGAAGAGCTTTCATCTCCTATAGCAGCTCATCACCACTCCGAGACAGAAAGGTAGAGGACGAGTCGATGTCTCTCATCTAAAAGGCTCGGATGGAAGTGAACGCTTTGTTTGATGCAGCCGAATCTTTTCGTGCCTTTTTAAAAAGGATGAAACTGCTGATTTAGTGAGCAAATGTTGGAGACTTCAAAACTCAGGCCAAGTTTGCTTATAGTATTAAAAGCAAGATTTCAGAACATCATCAAATACTCGTGTTTAGCTTTGCTGAATGATGGATTCAAACGAAGAGAAAGTGTCGTGCTTAAACCTGAAGTTAGACAGCTCCAGGGTGATCTTGCACTCAAATTAAAAGTTTCATTTGACCGAATATATGTTTTTGTTCTTGAATTATACGCAAATATGTCAAATATGTATGCAAAGCAGAGCAGCACACTGGTAAAAAGACATTCAGAAAGTTTGTCCATGTAACTTTATGGTAGCTTTACATAAACAAAAAGAAACAAAAACGAAAAAAACAACAACAAACAAAAAACCCTTTCAGATTCTTATATTAATGAGATTTTATTCCATGTAAATTTGGATCATTTTTATTGATCTTATCATCATTATGATTTTATGTTAAAATGTAAAATTTATAAAATATGTGAAGGAAAAAGTTAACATATGTAAAAAAATTCTATTCTAAAAAAAGTAATTAAATGAAATACGGACAATCATTTTCTGAGTGGCTTATCCTCAGGGTCACAGGGGGCCTGTCCCAGCACTTCCAGGGGAGAAACACCCGGGATAGGTCATCAGTCCATCACAGGACAGACACACACATTCACACCTTGGGTAACATCTTCAGTTCACCTGACAGACATGTGTATGGAACTGTGGAAACTGGAGCTCCCTTTTGGAAAACCTCCCAGACATGAGGTGAACATTTCAGTTCCATACAGAAAGGACCCGTCCCAGGCATGAATCAAATCCAGGACCTAGTCATTTAAGGCTTTAGTAGGTCATGTTCATTACATGTCAAATAAACAAGAACAAACAGTACAAGACTGAAGAGTCACATGAAATACATCAGTCTTACATACACAAATACACACAGCCCTCTGTCCTCTATAAATTAGAGGACTAAACCACATCCACAGACCTTTGCATTCTTAATGAGGATCTGGATGTACTTTCAACAGACTGAGAGAAATTTTGGGGATGTATTAATAGAAATGATTTGGGTGCTTTTCTTATTTCTAGTGTTAGCAACATTAGCATTAAACTAAAGAAGCAAAATGTGGACACCATACATGTCTTGGCTTATCAAGTACAGCTGGGCTAAGTATAAAATTGTGTTTTTTTGTTTTTTTTTTGCCAAACTATTCCTTTAAGCCAAGAAATTGGGAGGCTGATCTTTGATCTTCAAGGAAGGCAAAGCACATCAGTTGTTAAATTGAGTCACTATTTATACTGTGCCTACATTTTATAATGAACAGAGCATTTTGTTGCATTAATGGTATTGATGGTGATATGTAAGTACGAGCCCATTTAAAACTTTAAAAAACAATCAAAACCACCCTGTGTTGGATTCTGTAATGAAATGAGGGTTGATGTAGGGATGCTAAAACTGCAATAATATGATCTCTTTATTTGTACCAGCTAATAACTGGGCTGCAGCATTTTGTGGTAGTTGTAAACATGCAAGATACGACTCGTTAACTCTAAGAGTTATTTACAGTAATCCAGGCAGGATGTTAAGAAGGCATGAGTGCCCCAGGATGGTTCTTCATTGGAAAAAACAATTCAGGCCAAACTCATGCCAAAATTCACCAAAATGCAAAAAAAATAAAAAAAAATAAAATAATTGATAACATACACTAATAACATACACTAAGAATTCAAATATTCCTGGTCAAATGACATGTTTTCTATGTGTTTGCTAAATGTAATACAATATCTTTTGATTGTTTGTATGTTTCCAAACATATTAAATTCAAGCAATGAACAGTAATTGTGCATTAAAATGTGCAGAAGTGGGCTCTCTGTAGAAGAGAGTACTCTGTACTTATTTTTGCACAGACAAGCAATAAAACTTTTGCACATGGACGTAATTTTTTGTGAGAGGTCTCAAGTTTTTGCAACTACTAACATGAAGAGGAGTTGTCCACTGAGAAAATGCTCAGAAAGTTTGGCGGAGTGTGTAACTCTGCAGTTGTGCGCCCCAAACATTTAGTATCTGTCAGGAATGCGTGGTGGAGCGATGTCACTGACGATACCTCCACATTCTCCCAGCGTGTGCATGCTTTCACAAAGAGTGTGAACTGTAGCGTCTGCCAAGTCGCATGGAAATAACTCCGTACCGTCCTTCGTGTGGTGCTAACCGGCGTTGCCATGGCGTCTCTGCCTCTCAGGCTTCTGTGTGTCATCTCCCCATGGAAAACGGATGAAATGAGGAAACGAATGTATTGCGAATGTGCACTCAGGCAAAAAAAGTGCCTAATTAGACAAGAAGTCGGTTTTAAAAATGTGTAATTTGCGTGTTTTAGATATCATTGCACCAGTCTTTTATAGAAGCGTACTCATGCATGCACATACAATCGGCACACACGGACACACACACTGAAATGCATGTGCACGCAACGCAGATTTACAAAACTGATATGAATGTAAATGATAGCGGGCGCGCTCTTCCCTTAATGCATTCTCAGTAGGTAAGCGTTTGAAATTTTACCATTTTTTGACGCATGCACATTGTGGATACATGGCTAATGCTTTCAAATAGCCACAATCAGACACAGATAAGCTCTTTGGAAAAGCCCATCCCACAACCTGACAAAACTATACATTTAAAACAGTTCATTTCTCCACCAATACAGCAGCTGAAAGGGAGGGGATATTAAAAGGGATGCGGGGTCCGCTGGCTTTATCCATTCTGAGTGCCAAGTCTGTCAACCGCCTGGGCTTCCAGGGGGCCCAAGTGTCATGCGCCTGCTGCTGTAAACAGGGCTGATGTGGGCTTCAGAGGAGAGAATGCGGGTATGAAATAGCTCATTCTCTTTGAGGGCCTGAAGGATACAGCGCATTTCACCCTCTCCAAAGCGTGCAGAAAGTGTCCACAGACAGTTTGGAGAGACTGGCCTTATACTTGGCTCCATTGCTGAAACTGTCAAGGCCCTGATTTGGTGTAAAAACACTTGCAAACTTGATAACACCGCTCTGCTACGGAGGATTGCACCAAACAGAATAGCACACGCTGTCTGTTTTGCATATTTGCCTTAATGGATATGCGATTTGACGCGCTTTTTTCCAAATGGTGCAAAATACAGGCAAAGAGGTGAATTTACTAGACCTAAAAAGAAGTTTGAGGAACGTGATCATTAATATCACGGAGAACCGGGCGCTAATATGCTGTGTGTTTTGCGCTGTGGCTGCTGTCATTGTATTTTTACTGTTTAGAATAATATAATTAGTGTTGTAATTAAAAATATCATTTTGTATAAAATAAGTAGAAAAAGTAATGGGTAATACCTAAAATGCCTCACTTCAAAGATAATACTCACTCCTCACCTAAACATGGCCAGTTACACGAACAAACGAATAAACAGATAAACATATACTGCTCAATTACTGGCAAAATGAGAAAAATATTCAACAATTAGAAGCACATAATCATAAAAAGGAAGTAACCTAAAGGTTCAGATTGCAAGAAAATATCGCAAACCAGAACTTCTCAAACTTTTTATGTTCCAGCAGGTACATTTTATATATAAATATGTGTGTCTATATGTATCTGTGTTGTCAGCTTATTGGACATTGCTTGATGTTCTGTTCTCAGTATGGGGAAGGTTGTGCCCTAGTGGTTAGGGAGTTGCCCCTGCAATCAAAAGGTTGTGGGTTTGAATCCCAGGACTGCTAGTGACACCACTGAGGTACCCTTGAGCAAGAGACCGTCCCCACACACTTCTCCCTGGGTGCCCCTCATTTGTGGCAGCGCCCTGCTTCACTTGGTGAATGGGTTAAATGCAGAGAAAGAATTTCACATTGTTCACACTGTGTGCTGCGGTGTGGCGTGTTCACATGTGACTATAAAGGGCCACTTTTCTTTAGGCATCACTAGAGCTTCTCTGAGTAAATAAACAGTGATAAGCGTGTGTATTTTGTATATGCATGAGGCAAAATGAGTGAGGTGACCATGCTGACCTTAAGAATAGGTACAATGCTCTTTTACTAAAATAGTGTGTCTGTATTCACACTTCAGGTCAAACGTAGGATAGAAATAGTCCATAAACATCTTTATGCCCATTGTGATTTTGTGTTTGCTGGTATTGAAATTACAAAGCAAATTGAATTTAAATGCAATTAACCATATTTTATATTGCTGAGATAAATAATTAGCTTATCACATCAATTTATCAGCCTGTATTGTCCTAAGTAAATGTAAAAGTGAAAAGTACATTTTAAAAAATGAAATGTGTACTGAAAACAAATAATGCATTTATATATTTGAATGTGTATTTTACTGTATACGGTGTGAGTGTCCCTAAAGTAGCCTTAAAGCTCAAAAGCATTTTGTGTTTATGCTCTCTTTGCTTAAGACTAATCTGCCAGGTGTCTTCAGTTGACACTTCTAACACTCCTACAGCTACTCAGAAGCACAAGATTGGCCTGATGGTGGTGCTATAGCAATTTGTGTTTTGGGACAGATCTCCTGTATTGTATAGTGAAACTGCAGAACTAGGGGGCGCTATAGCATGCAAGTAAATGTTTTCAATTTTGCTTGCTTCTACTGTGGGCTCTTATGGATCAAGTTCTGTGAGGCTGATCTGTTAAAACAACAAACAAACAAACAAAAACATGGCTGTCATTGGCCAATCAGATCTTTGCAGGTATTTGACAGCCATGGACCTGGCCAATCACAGCTAAACATGCTATGAATCTATACGTATGGACTTTCTACAGCTCTTGAAAGTTTGAGAAGCCTTATCCACTGGGGACATATACATATAAGAAAGAAAGATATAAAACTTTACATGCAGTTTTAGTACTTCTGCATAACTGGAGCACTAATAGCAATATCAGACTTGCTTTCAAAACCAGCTTGGACCCTGCAGATTGCAGGTAGTAGCATTATTATTATAATTAAAACATTACATGAAATCAGAGGCCAGTATTAGGTCCTACAGTGCATGCTGTTGAAGGTCTAAAAACTTCATAAGTATATTTAGAGTTTGGATATACACGCACACACACACAAGTACAAATACACACACACACACCCACACTGTCACAAAATATGCCAGATGCAAAGAGGTATTCAACATGTGTGAGTGCATGACAAACAAAATATTAATTATGAGGGAGACGGTATCACTTAGAATAAGCAGATGGGGATGTTTAATTGTGTTTTCTCTGAAAATATGTGTAAGCTTGATTATCTATGAATTTAATTATATGTCATTTTCAAAGTACATTAGCATAGAAATAAGACTCGGTGTTGTTTTTGTTCATATATGAAATCCAGCCGAACGAACATAAAAACACTTGTTGTTTTCCATCTCGACAAGCCGCCTCCCACTGGCTTCCGACTGCGCTTTCTAATAACCTCCAAACAGTAATTAGTGCTCTAAGACTGCAGCCAATTATATAGTTAGTCATGAATAGCATGCACAATATTTCATTATCAAAGGCGGTAGCTAAGGGGAAACATTTTTCACGGGGATGAATTGTGTATAAAGGTGACAATTGTGCGCGGCAGAAATTTAGCTGATGGATTAGATGTCCGTTCGTTCGTCCAATTCCCTTATCACCAACAGACCAGTCTAGCAACCTAAGTCTGTAATCCTTTCAGTCTCTCTCTCTCTCTCTCTCTCTCTCTCATCCTACCAATCCCACCTCAGTGTATGATCTCCACATCACCCCCTTTCTTCCACCCTTCCTCACTTCTCCTCATAGTAAGTTGTGCCCCCTCCCCACTCATTTCATATCTCTCTCTCACCCGCTTTCTTGCCCATTCCTCCTTCCCTTGCTCACTCGTTCCAGCGCCACCTCAATCATCTTATCCACACAGCCCCAGGCCTGCAGATATCACAGGGGATGGAGAGCGATTTTCTGCATTTTCACTCTGTGTCTGCCTTCCGTACGGCCTGTCCGTCTGGGAGAGGATTAGTCCAGTGTGATTACTCGACTCTAGGGCTAACCTGACTGATGGCTAACCCCCCACACACACACACACACACACACACACACACACACACACACACACACACACACACAC
>JBBPCZ010143395.1:0-19948 GCA_037974445.1 Brycinus macrolepidotus | reverse complement strand
GGGACTAATAAAGGGTTATCTTATGTTATCTTATCTTGTCTTATATTAATGTGGAGTATTATAGGAAGCCTTTCTGCGTCATTTTTTGCCATCATACTACATGTAGTCCAGTCCAGAAAACATTTCTGATTCTACAGACAGCAACATTGATGAGATTTACTATCAGATTACTAGAATAGCTGCTGGCTGTGTACTCAGGGCTCTGTAAGGATTAGTGAAACAGGAAGTAGGTCTGTGTCACATCTTAGATTATCACAGACAGAGTATGATTTCATATACTTGTCTTCTGCATCACCCTGTGCTTGGTGTGTTGTAAGGGTGTGTGGGCTGTTTAATAAAAAAAGTAATACTCTTACGTAAGTATAAACAAAAGATTTGGCTGCCTGGCCTCTGTCGCAATGCCTTGTTTCAGGCAGAAAATAGAAACCTTTGGTGTGTTCAGTAATGTTTTATAGTTTTGCACACAGCAGTGTTGAAAAGGGCTGTGTAGAAAACCGGTACATGCTTATATAAAAGCCTAATGATCCTGTCTCTGTGAAAGAAAGGCCCTCAAACTCATTAGCCTAGCTTTGTAAATGGAACAGTTTGGAGGCAATTAGTGAGATGTATTAAGGGTTGAATGGTCTCTGAATAAAAATTGAGAAAAAACAATGTTTTTTTAAACATAAGCAAGTGTCTAACACAAAAATTAGCATGTGGTTAAAGTACCATGGCACTCTCAGCACCTCAGCAACAAGGTCATCGACTGTACACAGAACGCAAATGAGGCTTGAATTGAATCTGTGGACTGGTGCTAAAAAAGTGAAGTTCAGTGGCATTATCTTAACACCCTATCCAAATGAATGTACAAAAGCTTAATCTTTCGTACTTCTGTAGCCAGAGTGCTTTAGAGACCCTGTGGTCTATCTGGGCAGTGGAGAATTTGGTGCCTGCTTCATCTTTCTCTCTCAGGCACCCTCAGCACAAACATCCTCTCAGCTGAACAAAGCATGGTAGAGTCCTGAACCCCCCATTCACTCTGAGAGTGACTTCCAGACACTCTGGAAATGATAACATGCACAAACATATCTAACTAGAGTTCAGTGAAGCAGAGGATTCAAGGACACAAATAGGAAGCAAACTATGCCTCCCAAGCTCCATACACCATGAACCAAAAACTACAACCACATGAAGATTTTTCCTTACCTTTTGTGTGGCTGTTTGCTTCTACCTCAGGGGATCCAGCAGACCATCCCTGCGGTGGCCTCCTTTATCTCTGGCCTCATGTCTCTGCTATTTGGGGTTAGGTGTGTGGACTCTGTGTAACTCAGAGATGGTGGGTGAGTCACAACAACAAATGTGACAGATTTCCCCTGCCTGCCAAGCTATCCTGAGAGAGAGAGAGAGAGAGAGGGAGAGAGCGCAAGTGAAAAGTGTTTAGCTGGAGGGTATTAAGAGCTCCCTTGTGGCGCAGACATGGGGCTTAGAGGGCATTTCCAGGATAGGATAACTCTCTGGCAGCTTTTAGACAGGTTAAAGCGAGAACAAGGGCTAAAGAGCTAATGCAGGCCGAGTTTCTCCACCAACTTCATTGCTTGAAACACGCAGCCCAGTGTGTTTTTTCAGAGTAGACTAAAAGTGAGTTTGTCTTAGACTCAGCCCTTACAAACTGAGTTTTTACTTTTGATTTTCTATATTATTCAAATGTAACTATGTAATTATACATTTGATTACACAATGAGATGCAGAGTTAATGACGTTTACATTTACTTTGTATTCTATATCAGTAGACTAAAATCTGCCTTTGCCACTTACTGAATTATCATGAATTTTCTTTCTTTTTCTCTCTGATATATGCTTGGAGTGAGATTTACTAATGCAGGAAATATCAGCTGTATATTATGATAAAAGCCACTTTGTTTAGGTAAAATAAAAATAATAATTATTAGAAAACAAAAACAAAAATGTGTGCGTTACACAGCGTTTATTCCTCTCAAATCTCTGTATCCAAAGATGTTAAAAATTTATATACATTCTATTGCAATGACATTCTTAATATAATCTCCTTAAAAAAATAAGTGTGGTATTTGGAGAAGTTTGGAGTCTTTAGTTTAGACAAGAAATTCTCTTTTTTTTTCTTCTTTCAATGAGCTATAAGTGAGAAATAACTAATATTGCATTGCACCATGCTTTTGTTTGTAACTTCTGATAACACTCCTATTGGACTCCAAACTGTGGTATTGCTAGGATTCAGACTCACAATCTCCTGATTTTAAGGTGAATGCTTAAAGATTTATGGACACACAAGTCTGAGTAACTTCGAAATCTGCCATAACTGGGAACCCAAGAAGACAAAATGTCTAGTAGTACTGCATGATGGAAAAATCTAGTGTCCTCAAGAAATAAAATGACCACATTATCACCCTTTTTGTTTACAGTGTTTATGGAGTCAGCTGAACTAGGTGTCAGTAGAAGTAAAGTTGTCTTAGGTGAGAAAGACCACAGTAAGAGGTTCTCCACACTTGTCTGTCCTGACTCTCCTGTCTCTCCTTCACCTTACGGAAGACTAAGACTAACTCCGCAGACCTTTAATTACCTTTGACAAGGGATTACGTTGCCTGCCTGTTGTTTCTTTCTGTCTCTTCTCTTCACTGTTTGCCAAAGAAAAATGCAGCTTGAAGGACAGGCCACTACCCCCCCCCCCCCCCCCAACACCCACCACCACCACCAGCCCTGCAGCTGCCAGTTGGGAATGGCTGTTGCGGTGATTACGTCTGGTCTCTGTGAAAGACTTGGCTGTAGCCAAGCTCAACAGCAGATAATTGGCTTAACCATGTGCTCTGACTAGACTAACCACCATTACAGATTAAACACGGCCAGTGTTGCCAGCTATAATGTGATACAGCAGACCTATTCACACATACATCTTAAGACATCACTTCCATTTACACCTCGTCTGTGGTTCATCAGGTGCACTGGAAGATTACTTTACATCGTATGCTGGGGCTTGTTGAATAGATCATCAGCCAGTGTGTTTCACAATCTTCCTCACCTCAGTCATTATCCTCTAATGATTGCAAAGGCCGCTTAAGGCTGTCCTGTGCTAGTGTTTGAATTGATCGGTCTTAGACTGAACTCACCCCTACATCCTCTATTTCTGTGTTTAAGGACAGGTGATTGCCATGTTGTTTCACACTAGAGTTCAGCTTACGTTCTGGTACACGTGCCACAGCACACACACAGACATGCTGGCTTGCATGTATGTGTGCTCAGAGTCACGCTTGTAGACACACTTAAAGGGTCATACAGACTGCATTTGCGATCACAAGCAGAACTTGCCTGTACAAATGCTAACTCTAATACTTCTTTACACATGAGAAAACTACATATGAGAAAAAAAAAGTAGTACCAGTGTTTTATAATACACACTGCAGAAGATTTTTGACTTTGATGTTTGACTTTGTAGCAGATGTATTAGGATCATATAGCAGCAGAGGGGAACCCTCAGGGTCTTCCAGGCCTTTAGAAAAGGCCAGATAATTTCTTGGAACTCAAAAAAAATCTGTATTTTAATGAATAGATTCATGTTGTATTTAAAACTCAATACATACTGCCATACTAGTCTTACTTCATCATTATTTCTTGGTTGCACTGTTAAATGTCCAGCAAAAAAATGACCCAGATCTCAGTACTCATTCCCGCACAGACTCCCCTCCCACTACACTAACAGACTATATCTCGGATTTAAAGCTTTGGTTGCAGGATAACTCTCTCATATTAAACACTGATAAAAACCGAAGTTTTACTAGTCAGTCCCAAATCCCTACTCTCTAATGCGTCCAGTACTATACTAAAGAAATCAATCTAGAAATGCTACACACAAGATAAAATATCTGTTAGCATGGCTGTTACAAGCTTGTTTATAAGCTTCATATGTCTGTGTCTAGAACAACAGAAAAAAGTCATGTGCAATGCCGTTAGTTTAGTGCTAAAATATTATTGTTGAGGTGTTTTTTTCTCGTTTTTGACTATGTCTTGATATTTAGGCCTGAGGCTCTTGTTCTAATAGTCACAGTTTGCTGCTGCTTATTAGTAAATTCATCTACTTTGAGGTACACCAACTGTTGACACAGGTATTCAGTTGCGCACACACACACACACACACACACACACACACACACACACACACTCACAGTTTGTATAATCTTCATAGATTCATACACTGACAGTAGAATGTGACTCTGGAGCAGCTGCACATGTGTCTATGGTCACCACGTCCAGTTCAAGGTTTAGACTACAAGGGGTATAAAGTCCCCCCATCGTTGGATTGTGGTGTAGTAGAACTGTGTTCTCTGGTATGATAAAATGAGTTGTAGTGGTGTTTGGGTCTCAGTTTATTTGGATGTTCAAGTATCTTGTTAAGCTCACAGTCTCTCCAGATAATTCTCAGCAGTGTTATGGTAAATTTAGCACCAAGGTCAAGTTTAGGGCCAGGGTTAAATGGACTTCAAGTATATACAGAGCATGTACAGTAGAAGAGCTAAATAAGGCGTTACAGTCATTTGTGGTTCTGAACTAATCATCCAACATCAGGGACTGACTTCCTTGATGCTCTTATGACTGAGTACAATAAAATTCTCATTTCAGTGTTCCAACACTTGGTGTAAAGCTTTCCCAGAAGAGTACAGACTGTTACTGCAGCAAAGGAGGAACAAACTCCCTGCTAATACCCAGAGAAGGCGCAAAGTGCAGTGTGTGAGAAAGTGATTCAGCTCTGGATTAGTGCTTTTATATTAACTTTTCAGTATTCTGGGGCAGGTCAGTCAAATCTGCATTTGTTATTCTGACCAGACTGCCTTGCAAAAAAAGGCAGTCCTCCCTTGTACTTAGAGAATAAGAAAAATCATCTTTAGGTTTAATGTTATGGTGCCTTTCAGTTTAATTATGCCATCAATAGGTCCTTATGACTTAACTTACTTTTTAGTCTGAGAAAAAAACTAAATATTTCTTGTCTCTTCATTGTATTTGTGTTTATTTCTATTCATTTTGATTTTATAGTGTTTTTATACTGTGTTTTAATGGGAGCTATGCTCTGGAGAAACTGATTTGTTTCTTTCCTGCTTATCTCACGTGTCACTGCCAGAGGGCAGTGTTTCAGAGGAAATATCTCAAAGTCCTGCTTACATGAAGCGGAGCAGTCAGAGTCAGAGCATGCATAATTAGTCCATTAGTCCGTTTACCAACATTCTGTCCAGGGGAGCTTCTGAAATATCTTGTTTTAATTTGTAAGTCAGTTCTCCAGTCTCTTATTTAACAAGCAGAAAATATTGGTCTGATGGACTGCTTCATTTTGCTCTTAAAACTGCATACGCTTATGAAAGTATTTTTATTCTCTTTCACGCACACAGGTCACTTCCCATGCACGTCACCATTGTCTCATGCTATCGCTTCCCTTTTGTTTCTCTCTCCTTTTTTTAAAGGCCAATTTCTTCACTTGGCTTGATTTTGTTTAGTGACTGTTCTGCCATTGTTCTAATTCGCTGACCTTTCTTCAAGATTGGCAGCACAATTAAACAAGACTGTAGGGCTACTCAGGTCAGGTATATTTTTTTTGTAAATGAATCAGGGTGTTAGGTGCTTAATCCTGCGTTTAGAAAACATCCCTAAAATGATATGTGTAAGAGCCATCCTGCAGTAGGAGTAAGTTTTCATACTGTTCTGTGCTGGTACAGTATACAATTTTAGTGAAATGATAGAATGACATTTCTAAAGATTGAAACCATTTCCTGATTAGGAATTCAAATAATCTGTGCTGTATTAGTTCATTCTACACAAAAATGCATGGGAGAGGTTTCTCTGTCAGTGGAAGTAATTTAAGGCAGTAGTTAGATCCAAGACAACACTGTACATGGAGGCCTCTGTGTGTTGGTGCAGGCTTGTTTGTCTTGATTTGTTTGTTAATTCAGTGTGTTATGATAATACCTGGATTGTTTTCATGAAGAAGAGATCCTGAACATCGGGGAAATAATGCCAGTGGATTTATTTCCCACATTTCTCATTTTTCCTGTGGTCAAAGGTGCTCTTGCCCTTGGCTGAGAAGGGAAACGCAGATGAAGAGGAAAGTGCGACGGCACACTGATTCAATGCTAAAGGCGCGACTTATGTACACTGCTGCCGTGAATATTCCTCTCCAGCGTGCATTGACTGAGCAATAAAATAGACAAATTGCAACTGCTAGTGATGAAACGTCTCCATGTCCTGCATTTTGTGCTTCACAGAAACATGTCTGTGTAGTTTGTACTGGACCCAGCACTGCAGCTGCATGACTTCCAGCTTTTCCACACTGATCGTCTCAGAGAACTCAAACAAAACAAAAGGTTGTGTGTGTGTGTGTGTGTGTGTGTTTGTTTTTGTTTTTTTTATCAGTGATGGCTGTTGATGTGACAGTGTTCAGTATTAGTGTTCTCCTGACTTTTTGGCAGATTTCCCCAAAACAGTTTATTAAATATACAACCATATAGTTCTGTGTGATGTAATCAACCACAGACATTTTTCATGACCCTTTTAAAGCAGCTTTACCAAAGATGTCAGTAACAATGTAGTTGACTGTAGTTCCTCATTGTTAAATAGCAAACTATAAATAAATCTCACTAGTTTATATCATATTTATAACTAACTTGTCAGCAGGGAGCCTCTCACAGGTTAGAGAGCCTAATGCTGCAGAGCCTCTTTGCTATTTCACTTACTGCTTTTCAAGTAAGAAAGCCTACCACAGAGTGGATTTATTTGTTAATATTCTCCATTCTGGGCCTTTTCACTTTGCATCTTTGATACAGGCTGGATCTGTCATCCATAATATCACTTCACCAGACATGAAGAACCTTGTTAGCACTCCACACAAAGTGCTTTCACTGAAAAAAAATGTATATATACAACAACATATGCCAAAGTATTACTGGGAATGTTTCTGTCCTCTTCCTAAGAGATAAAGAAATAAGAGTTGCATAAGAATTAAAGACATATAAGTCCAGCTGTATCTGGATATACTTTGGCCAGATTCTGTTTTCTGTTCTCTTTTCACTAAAATGCATCCCCAGTGTGGCCAGATGAGATCCAGATTACTTTCTTGCATGAAAAGAAGCACATCAAGACATGCGTTGTTCCCAATTTCCTTCCATTTACTTTTCCCCCCTTCAGTGGGCGCTAAGCATGCATGACCAATTATAGAGACAAGCTTTGTTTAATAAATGTGATACTGTTTTTAAAAAAGGGATATTTTTGTTTAGTAAATGTTGTATTGTCTTTGAAAAGGGGATGTACTTCTCATAAACAATTTGACAAAAAAAATCTAATATTTTTACTCTGCACTACTCAGAAAGTGACTGACACATAATCAAATCAACAGTTTGTAGGAATTAATTTTAAACACAGTGATTGAATGCCTTTTGAATGTTTGTGGTTTGTGACCAAAGAATATAAATAGACTATACATTTGTGTGAGAAAAGGAAATAGTAAACTGTGGTGGGCTGGCGCCCCGGCCAGGGTGAGTCCCTGCCTCGCGCCCATTGGCCCCGAGAGAGGCTCCGGGTACCTGTGGCCCTAGTAAGGATTAGGCAGTTACAGAAAGTAAATGAGTGAGAGAGGAAATGGTAAATCTAGGGGGAGAGTGAGAACGAAGGTGTGCAGCAGGATGTCAGGTTAGCTTAAAGAAAGAGCAAGGTAGCTTGCTGACTTTGGAGGCTTTTGTATATAAACAGCTACCAAATAAAAGTGGGCTTATACATCAGGGGCATATAAGCCTGAACCACTGACACATACACATGTGCAGACAATTTCGTTTTTAGAATGTGTACACATTCTTCATCCATTTTTGGCATTGTTACGTAACTTTGAAATCCTCAAAGTGGCTGAGTCTGTTGGCTCAATACATGTAAACAGTGTTTTTACAATTGAAATATTAAAAGGATAGCCGTAGTATTTTAGTGTAGCAATAGTATTTTATTGCTTACAACTTTTACCATAACTTTTAATTGATGAATAGAAACAAACACGTTTCACTCTGTCCCCAGCCACACCTGAGGGTACTCTCCTGTGCTACCCACACCTTACTGTGCCTCCCTGCTGCTCCATGCACCTTCTCTCACTCATTCTTTTTCTGTCTCTCCCTTGGTTACTTGTTCTCTCTTTCCATCTTTTCCTCACTTGCTTGTTCTGTCTTTCTGTCTCTCACATGTTCTCACTTTTTTGTCTTTCTTTCTCTCGCTCTCCATTGTCACTCTGTATTTGTGTGCTTCTTTTACATCTGCCCTGTGTTTGTTGTTTGCTTCCCCACATGGTCCTGCTGTCTCCACCTTGTTCTCACCTCCTTATGTGGTTTAATTTCTTGCCAATATAGACATGGAAATGGGAAAAGACAGGACAACATTACAAAGGCCAAAACACAGAGGAAAGCCCAAGGGGAACGTTACAGTGAGCTCTGTTTTGGGTGCAGAATTGGCCAGTTTGTCCTCAACAGGTTCAGGCTCTACTAAGTCCTTGATGGCATGCTCAACAACACTACTTTCTTTTTCAAACTGTGACCTGTAGTTTATCACAGTTTCAAACACAGGCATCACTTACTCTGTTGCTGCTTGGCACATGTAATCTTGTGGAATCATTGGTCAGAATCAACTGATTAAAGAAGATTTTCAAGTTCCCCCTTTTGCAAAAAACGTGCATACCCGATGACTGCAGGTTTGCCTCTTCTGAATAAATCCCATGCTGTCTTGAAGTGGTATGACATTTTTACCATCTCTCTGTCTGCCATAGAAAAATCTATACTTGGATGCAAGGTCAGTCCTGCGTATTGTTTCAGATTCAGGAGGTTGGGACCTGGCTTTATATTTCAAGATAGTATCCAGTGTCACATCCCTGGGCAGCGGCCACTAGAGTCCGCTTTTGGTGTTGTATGGACAAACTGACCAGTGTAATCAGTGAGAGTGATTCTGTGTGTTGATTGGGTTTTGAGTTAAGGGGTTTTAGTATTTAGCTGTGTCTGAGTTGGACCTCCGTGTCAGCCCACTGTCATCCACTATAGTTCGAGTACGTTGTGTTTGCTCCTGTCTCCTTTGTTTTGAGTTCAGTTAAAGGCCCTCGCGCCGCTTTGCTTTGAGTAAATAAAGTTATGAAACTGTAGGAAGTCTGCGTGTGTGCCTCCTTGCACCATCACCGAGAGACGGGCGACATGACATCCAGTTGCTTTACTGGTAGGCTCATGTTTGGGGCATTGTTTTTTGCTGGAATATAAATAACACTGCGCAAGCAAGAACTGAGTTTTAAACTGCAGTCACAGGTGACCCACTTTTGCACACTGACCTCTTGCTTTTTAAAAAAAGCTCTCATGATCTGTTTCATTTGATCAAGCTTAGATGGATATTGATGGCTTGATTCCTTCCCAGTGCGTTTGAGGTATTCACTTCGGTTATGTATGACAGCACGTATGTTATGCAGCCATAGCGATTCAGAATGTACTGAATATCCATATTTGCATTCTGTGCTCTCATCAACTGTGGATTATCACCACTGATGTCATGTCATGTCATTGACTGAAGGTAACAGGAAAATTTCTCATAGGCCATGTTGCACTTTGCAAGAATGTCTTCTGTACTTCTAAATAATGCTGTTGGATCATGTAACAAATCCCAAACAGACTTCAGCTTAGCCCTTGCTCACACTTGAGTGATTAGTCCATCTGGTTCAGGTGACCTTGGTCTAGTTGTAAAAATGGACCTCACAGGTAGCATGTGAAACCCAAAGCGACCCACTGCATGACTATGTGTGATTTCTGCTGTGGGCCTGCACTTCCTTCATAATGATGTTTAGTTCAGGATCCATCTCTTTGTCAGGCACCTTGCATGATATATACTTAAATTACCTTTTCATTAGGATCACCATAGACCCCGTTTACACCTGGTCACTACATTTGACTAGTACATGGATTGGATCCTGTTAAGATTTAAGCCACATGCATTTACACTTGGTAGTCAGATTTGCTGGTCAGATTGAAATCTGATTTCTGTGTGGGAGAGAATATCCAAATGAGACTGCAACCCATTCCCAATTGTGTTATGCTAGATGGTTGCTACCTTGAAATTGTGAATGCTATTGTACGTTTCTTCAAACTTAGAGGTCCGTGCTGATGAGACAAAGACTGTTAAAACTGATTAATTTAGCTACGATTCTGATTGCAGCCGTAGCAAATACCTCTGGTCCACGGATAATTTGACCGCAAGAACAAAGTGAATACTGGTGGAAGCAAATCGTGATTATTATATTTGTATAAATTCATAGAAGAGAGATATTTTCCTAAGATTAAGTTACATTTAAGAAGCACATCATGCTTGCTTTGTGGTATCTACCTACTTGTGCTGGTTACAATACACTATTGCACTTACTTAGGCTGAGCAAAGCTTAGCTTTGCCCGTACGTTTTGTTGGTGTGCCCTGTGCTACAGTTAAGTCTGCTGATAAAGTACAAATTCCCAGAGTGGAGAGACTTCGGGAGACAGTGGATGACTTTGATTGAAAATTGAGGTTTCCCCAGAGGATAACATGAATAATGTATTTTATTTATTATGTACTCTTCATTTAAATGTAAATCTTATGGTGCTACAAAGATAAATTCAGTACAACAATAAAACCTGTACTAATCAGGAAAAAACACCACAAAATTATCCTGAGTAAAACAATAAAAGCATAGAACCATAGGTATGTATACTTTTCCCCGAGGGACACATGAAATTTTGAAAGTATGCAGGTTTCTGTAATGCTTCTGTGTGACCCTGCCTATCCCCTTTTGCCCTGGCAACAACAACAATGGCTGCTTGACCCCGTAGTACTTCAATTACAGACATAGTTGTGCACATATGACTGTAGAGTGCACTTTTGGAGGCCTTAAGGGAAGTTGCGATGTCTCCTCAAGAGAATGGAGATCAGATACCAAAGTCCATATCATTGTTGTATTTTACACAACATATGTGAAATTCATGATGAAAAATATGTTGAACAGTGGCTGGAAGATTTTGGGGGTGAACCTGAGGTCGCAGAAGCTGCTCAGCAACAGGACCTCAAGATGTTTGAGTAGCTCTCAGTAGATATTTCAGTGCACAGACACTAGAGCATTAAGCATCTTCAACCAGAATGTAAAGAGTAGATCACCAATTAATACTTGGGTATTGGACGGATGCTGTACCTTAGTCTATGTTCGTGGTAGATAGTGGACATGATTGGTAAGGCTAAAAATGTGGACAGCCCAGAGACAATTTGTGCTGTAACTGCCTGAACCAACATGCCATATCTTTACCTCATTCTTATTTTGGCTTTCTGCATCTGTAGATACAGCTGGGACAGAGATGGTAGCTATCGTCTTTGTCAACGCTTTAGCAATTGAATGAAATATGGACTTTTTTCTCCTCCTTGAACAAATACAGACAACAATTTAATACAGTGCTTTATAATACAAAACTGTTTCCCAGCATTCCCATGCCCCCTCTTCTTTCTTTGGTAAAGGGCATTACTAGCTTCACCTGTTCAACAGGTGCGTGGGTTCTCCTGTCTCTTGGTGTAGGGTTTATAAGCTCTGTATTTCTGTCACACGCACCAGTCACATGACACTCACGGAATCCCACGGAAGTGACGCACCTGGAGCTCTTGTGGAGCGTTCTCAGATCAAGGTGCGTGGTTTACCAACTCTCTCGTGTGTGTCTGCGATTGGGTTCATCCTCCACGCTACGCTGGGCTAACTGTGAGCTCAGGTACATTCTCGTCCTTCTCCGTGACAGAATGTCTAAGCCTTGTACAGTGAATCCAGCGGATTCGTACAGTGAATCCAGCTGCTCAGGTTGGCACAGTGAATCAGCAGGCAGTAGAGATTGTCAACCTGAAACAGGAGGTCGCGGGCTTGCGACAGCAGCTCACGACTCTGGAGCAGGCACATCTCAAACTGACTGCCGAGTAGCCGGCATCCCAGGAGGCGGTCCAAACCCCTTCATCTTCCCGTGTCCTACCTAAGATGACTCTCCCTGAGAAATGGAATGGTGTAGACGGGAAGTGCGATGTGTTCTTAACTAACCTCTCATTACTCTTCGAGTTTCAGCCTGAACGCTACCCCTCAGACGGGAGCCGCATCGCACTTCTCATCTCCCTTCTTACCGGGCAGGCAGCTGAGTGGGCTACAACGGTCCTGAGGTACGACACGGACACCGGCTACTCATACTCGGACTTTACCCACCAACTCAGGGCCGCTTTCCAACATCCTGACAGCGAGGTGGAGGTTGACTCCTGCCTGTACCATCTGCGGCAGGGAGACTGTTTGGTCAGTCGCTAGACGGCGGAGTTTCCACGCTTAAAGGATGAATTTGCCAGGTGAGAGCTTCCCAACACCCTGGAGGGGATAATTCAGCTCAGTCTCTGCATTGACCTGCAGATGGGCTCTCGCCCGAGGCCAGCCCCTCGTACCCTGCCACCGACGAGTCCCAGGCCCAAGCCCACCAACACTACAGAGCCTTCATCCCACCTGGCCAGACCTTCACCTCCATCAGAGGGCCACTCATCAGGAGCTGGGGAACCCATGCAGATAGGGTGCGCCTCCCTGACTACTGCAGAGAGGGAACGACGCTATCGTGAAGGCCTCTGCGCCTATTGCGCCTCCCCCAACCGTCATTGTGCCGTCTGTCCTCTCCGCCCGGGTAACGGCCAGACCAGGTGAATAAGGGGAGGAACTCACCTGGTTCGATTGCTGCCACCTCCTGCAGCTCTGCCTCCAGGCAAAGACTGAGATGTGCTCAGGGAGGCCCCCGACGTCCACCTGGAGACCATTTCCGTCCCGTACCATGACCTGGCTGAAGTATTCAGCAAATGTAGGGCGATCCAACTCCCTCTTCACAGGCCCTACAACCTCGCCATCGACCTCCAGCCCGGCATGGTACCGTCCCATGGCCATCTGTTCTCTCTCTCCACGGGGGAGCAGAAGGCCATGGAGGAATACATCGTCGAAGGGCTTTGCCACGGGACCATCCGGGCTTCATCCTCCCCCGCTGCCGTGGGGTTCTTCTTTGTCAAGAAGAAAGACGGGGGTCTCCGTCCTTGCGTCAACTACCAGGCGCTGAATAAACTGACCATCAAGAACCGTCATCCACTCCCCCTTACCAACACCGCCCTGGATGCCCTGTCTGGTGCTTCCATGTTTACTAAACTTTTTACTAGACTTACGGAGTGCGTACAATCTCGTCCGCATCAGGGAGGGCGACGAGTGGAAGACGGCCTTCATAACTCCACTATGAAACCCTGGTTATGCCGTTTGGTTTTATGCAACAGTCCAGCGGCCTTCCAACAGTTCATAAATGATGTTCTACGTGACATGCTGGGTCATTGGTGTTTTGCATACCTCGATGACATCTTGATCTATTCGAAGACCCATGAGGAGCACACCCAGCATGTCAGGGCAGTCCTCAAGAGGCTGCTGGCCCATCAGCTGTTCTGTAAGTTGGAGAAGTGCGCTTTCCACCACATTTCTTGATTTCGTCATCTCCTCCCAAGTTGTGGCCATGCATCCCCAAAAGTTGGATGCTGTGCGTAATTGACCCCTACCCAAGACGCTTAAGCAGCTTCAGCGCTTTCTGGGGTTTGCTAATTTCTACCGACGCTTTTTCTGGGGCTTCAGTTCAGCTGTGGCACCTCTTACTGCCCTCTCCAAACTCTGAAGCTATCAAAGTTTTCCATCACCTCTGTCACCTATTCACGTCTGCACCCATTCTCCTTCATCTAGATCCTTCCAAGCCATTCATTGTGAAGGTGGACGCCTCTGATGTGGGCGTAGGAGCCATCCTCTCCCAGCGAGGTCCAGACCAGAAACTGCAGTTTCTTCTCCAGAAAATTCAACCCCCCTCAGCAGCGATACGTGGTAGGGGACCACGAGCTGTTGGCGGCGGTGACCCGTTCACGGTCTGGACGGACCATCAGAACCTGATCTCCATTCAGCAGGCCAAGCAGCTCAACCCCAGACAGGCGCAGTGGGCACTGTTCTTTGAACAGTTCCACTTTACTCTTTCTTACCGCCCGGGGTCGAAGAACACCAAGGCTGACGCCCTCTCTTGACAACAGATCAAGATCGATTCGCCAGGGGCAGGCTTTGGAGCCCCTTTCGGCAGGCACCCCGCCTGGACACCTCTTCGTCCCCACTGGATTGCGCACCGACACCCTCCAGTGGGCTCACTCCTCCACCATCGCTGGCCACCCCGGCACCTCCAGAACCCTGTCTCTCCTTCAACATGCCTTCTGGTGGCCCAGCATGCCCTCCGACACCAAGGAGTTCGTCCAGGCATGCGCAGTGTGCGCCAGGGCCAAGACCACCATCAGCCCTCTCCGGGAGATCTTCAACCCCTTCCCGTTCCTCACCGTCCCTGGTCGCACATTGCGCTGGACTTTGTCACCAGCCTGCCGGAATCTGAGGCAAAAGACACCATCCTCACCATTGTTGATCGATTCTCCAAGGCAGTGCACCTGGTGGCTCTTGCTGGACTCCCCATTGCTAAAACTATCGCTGATTTAGTACTAGAGCACGTAGTCCGATTGCATGGGTTCCCCAGGGACATTGTCTTGGACAGAGGGCCCCAGTTCACAGCCAAGTTCTGGAAGGCCTTCTGCCATCTGATCAACTCTACCTGCAGTCTCTCATCGGGCTACCACCCCCTGACTAATGGTCAGACGGAGCGGGCCAACCAACAATTGGAGCGCTTCCTGAGGTGTTTCGTTGCAGATCGTCAGCGCTCCTGGGCCCACTTCCTCATTTGGACTGAGCTGCCCCACAACCTTCTCACCTCATTTGCCACCGGGCTCAGTCCATTTGAGGTTTGCAACAGTTTCCAGCCTCCTATGTTTGAACACCAAGAACCGGAGGTTGATGTACAGTCGGCCCAACAGTTGGTCCGCAGGTGCCGGTGACAGGGTTTGGCTATCCACCCGCAACCTACACCTTCACACCGAATCGAAGAAACTCACCCCCCGGTTCATCTTACCCTACAAAATCACCCACCAGATCAACCAGGTCACCTTCCAGCTCCAGCTGCCTACCTCCCTCTGGGTCCACCCTGTCTTCCACTCATCACAACTCAAGCCCGTCTTCACTTCTCCTCTGGTTCCCCCGGCCCCGGCCCCGGCTCCTCCTCCGCCTCGGATTATTGACGGTGGTCCTGCCTACACTGTCCGGCGGATCCTCGACTCACAATGCCGTGGCCGTGGCAACCAGTACTTAGTCGACTGGGAAGGCTACGGTCCAGAGGAGCGGTCTTGGGTCCCTGGTCGGTTCATCCTGAACGCTGCCCTCATCCAGGACTACCGTCATCGGGTATCCTCCCAGCCAGGTCCGTCTGGTGATGGTCCTGGAGAGGGGGTACTGTCACACGCACCAGTCACGTGACGTGCATGGGGTCCCGGAAGTGACGCACGTCACGGGGTATATAAACAGGAAGCAGGTAACACGCAGTGCTCAGACATTGAGTCCCCATGCCAGCCCAACTCATACACGAGTGTTCTGGTACCGTGAGTACTGCGGTGTCTTTCTCTTTATTTGTATACTTACTGTGTGTGTGTGAGAACGCAGGTAACCGGTGGTAATCTTAACTCTCTTGTGGAGCGTTCTCAGATCAAGGTGCATGGTTTACCAACTCTCTCGTGTGTGTCCGCAATTGGGTTCATCCGCTACGCTTCACTGGGCTAACTGTGAGTTCAGGTACGTTCTCATCCTTCTCCGTGACAATTTCCTTCACTTTGAGATTTTTTTGGGGGTTTTTTTTTAGAGATTTTTCTTGTTTCTCTGATTTTGTTTTTCTTTTCTGTTTTAAAGAACTTCAGTAGTCCAGTGGTGCAGCTGGTTAATGGTGCCTTTTTCCCACAAGCAAGCAGAGTTCTAGATCTCCGATAATTGTGTCACTTTTGGCCGTAACACAAAACACAGCTAAATTAATTTTGTAGTCACACACATATCGAAAGTGTAAATGTATTATTTTTGGGGGGATTTTTTCCACATTTTTGCTTAATTTAGTCATCTCCATTTCCACCCACTAGCTAGGACAGTTAAAATCAAACTCCAGAACTATCTATGCCATGCCCTAGCACCTGTGTCCGTTTCCCACTGCCAAACATGCAGGGCAAAATGTGGAGGGGCTCTCTCTTTCTATTCTGTAAGCCACAGTAAAAGAAGTTGAACTACCATCAAAAACACATGATCTATAATCATCATTTAGCAAAATTCTCATCAGTGATTTATTGATGGCCATGTGTATAATAACGAAGGGTAGTATAAAAATTTTTTGAGTCTTACACAGCTTTTGTTAGCTTTTGTCTCTGCTTCTCTGTAGCGTCACATCGTGAAGAGCTGTCTTAAGGAGGCTGGGGGTTTGGTTGTGCTGGAAGGGGTTTTGTTTGTTGAATGTCAAGGAGCCACGGATGCATTTACACTGCTACAGCATGTGACTCGAATGGTGAAGTGGGTGGAGCAATCGATGTATGTCCATTTTAAATGCATTTTGGGCACATTTACACAAGCATTTTTATGTACTCAAGAAGTATGAAGTGGCATAGATAGGGTCAAACTTTAGTTCATCTTTAATACAAAACAAGCAATGGATGTAGCCTGACACTCCGGCCTGGAGTTCCAGACTGTAAAAAATGCCCACCACTTCACTGAAGGGTTGAGCAGGTTCTCTTACTACGGCCTCCATCTTTCTGAACATTCTTATTACCTTTACAGTGTATATTCGGTCAGAGAAGTTCAAGGTTTTGCAAGGAATGGCTTTCTGTCTCTGGCCTTCTCATCTCAGCAGCACTTAACAAAAATGTAGATTCTTCATTGTCCCTCTTAAAAGTTGCATGAATCTAATTGCCTCCCCATGACGACCAAGTCCGCTGAACTTTCAAAAAGGATGTGGTAATCCTGCATCTATTCTTAGTATTTACTTTGCCAGCTAAATCAACATGCTTGACATAACAAGATCTCTGTCACACACTGAGCAAAGAAAATGTAATTTTATAGCCTTGGCATTCTGGTAAAAAAGGAGTAAATGAACATCAGAGAGTTAATCAGGTATCCTTTCTTTAGCTTTAGCTGGGTGGGAGAAAGAAACCACTCAGAGCAAGCTGTGTGGATCAGTTGCAAACCATTTCCTACACATGGATTTTAAACAGTCTGTTAGGGCAGAGTGTTCTTACACAGAACGCCACATTCTTTCTTATCTAATTTTTTTCCTATCAGTCTCTCTCGCTCCCAGACATTCTAATCCTTTTACAAATGCCACATCATTTTCTACAAGTAGGCTAAGTCCTTCAACATGACTAGATTATCATCATGAGAGCTTGCATCAGCACAGGAACAGTTTAACTTTGGACAAGAATATAGTTATATCAAGTCAAATTTATATATATAGCTTTTTTAGAACTGATATTATTGCAAAGCAGCTTTACAGAATCCTGGTCCAAGCCCCTAGCGTGCAAGCCAAAGACAGAAGTAACAGAATATTAGTTTGGAGAACAATATGTGGACTTAATCACTAGTGACCACTAGAGTCTATAGTCAGCAGTGGCAGAATCAATTAGAGTCTGTAACTAATAGTAGCATGGGTAGCTTATACTAAAAGAATACTTTAAAATTATCGGTCAGAAAGGACAGAAATTAAATAAATGGGCCAAATAAAACAACAGCAATGTATAATAGGAATTAGAGGAACATTCTAGAATGCGTAATGACAACAAATTACAGTATTTCATACACTAAGTTCTTCTTTATATAGCACAGATAAAATGTAAGATTTTAAGAATTAAAATATATTTGGGTGAATTTCTATAATGAGGTTTTAGAGTTGTTTAAATGTTTGTTAATATTGGGCTAAAATAATGTTTTTACTTTAAGTTTTTACATAATTTTAAAGAACTGATTCTCCTGATTAAAATGGCACACGTTGTATTTGCTATGTATCATAGTTATACAAGATTTTTTCTTTCACCACACTTTAGTGTCAACAACTGTGTATGAGGCAAGACTTACATTTTTATTCTCTCACAGTTTTCTTACACTATTCTTAGAGGATTTAGGGGTTATAACTTTCCTTGAACTTGACTAAGTAATATCTAATGTCTAGGCCATTAAATTTTTTGGTAATTGTGTACTGACACCCAAGAGTGCACCCTCATCCATTTACTTTAGCTAGCCTGTGGAATTTGGGAAACGAGTGGAGGCTGAACTAGCTGCAGAGTCACACACACCATGTCCTTTCATGTTTCAAAGTGAACAACCCTCGCCAGCTGCACAAACAAATGCATTACAGACCTGCAATTTCTGATGGGCAATGAAAAGAACTGTGGTCTGAAAATGGGCATATTAGCAGCTCATAGTTATGCTGATTAGCATTGAATGATGTGACGACAACCCACAAATAGCTTTCTTTTGTGTGTGACTTTAAGAGACATTGGAACACTTTGCTGTATTTAACAGCAGGTAGCAAATGGAATGGACTAATCTGAAATATCAAAGGATCATGGAGGAAAAACAGCAAGTGAAACCTACAGTCAAAGCTATGGAAGATACATTACAAAAGAATATAGTTTTAAGGAAAGCTAAATTGAGTAAACTTACAGCAGCAAAGAATGAGGTGCTTCATTTGATGGATGATGATAGACTCTTTATCAGAGCATTTAAGCATGGTGTAGAGAGTAAAAGAGAAAGGAGCAAGGTTTTTCTGTACTTTGTACACCAGTGGACAACCCAGAAAACGAATACAGAGCTATCTACATATTCAGACCAGGGTTACCGCTGGGCAAAAAAGTCTTGAAGGAGCATTTTTGGAAACTCATATGGGATCACTGTAGCATACTTAAACAAGGCTTTACAGCTTGGTGCAATGTAAAAAATATAGGAAATCAGTTCAAAAAAGAAAATAGACTTTCTCAGTGGGAAAGGACTATAATTCAGTTGCTTGATGAACAAGGTCTGTGAGGAAAAATTAAACTCCAAAGTCTGCACATTGACACATCCCACTGTATTACACATGAAGAGCGAAGACAGGGCTACACATGAGGCAGAATCATCAGAGAATTGTGAGAAGCATTCTATAATGAGTTTGTGGACACAGCAAATAAAATATGTTCCGCAGTGGGGCTGGTGAAATGGACAGTATCCTTGCCTTTTAGTTGAAGCAAAGACAAAGAAGAGCAACAAAGCGGTTACTTCATATGCTTTCTTGGATCCAGGCAGTAATGCTACTTTTTGTACTGAAGTGCTTATGATTGAGTTCAACCTACATGGAAAGAAGATTGACAGTCTCTTAACAACCACGGGAGAACAAAGGAGTATTCAGCCATGTTGTAACAATCTTAGAGGTAAGCAGTCTTAGAACAATTTCATGGTCTACTAGACAGGTAGTGTGGCATTACTGTATTGACTTACTACTGAAAAACAAAGAGCTTCAAATTCCCAACAACCATGTAATAGCAGAGCAGTAAGCCTTGAACCTCCTCCAAAACCTCCTCATTTTGTGAGGACTACATCACTGTTATGAGTGAGATGATCACCAAAGGTTATGCAGCAAAGGTTCCTGGGGAAGGCCGCGGGTGCAATGATGAAAAGTTTTGGCACATTCTACAATAGAATATAATAGCCCAAAAAAAGATAAATGTGTTTAAATGTGGTGCTTCTTATCAGTGAGTTACACTGTTTTTTTTTTTTCATGGTAAGATATAATTTTTCATGCATTTTTGTGCTAAATTATTAAGAAAAATATAATTTACTAATTTTGTAACATAAATATTAATGTAAATTCAGCTAAATTTCCATAAAAAATATAACTGTATAAATTTTTTAGTATTGTCGAGAGAACACAAAGCAACCGTATATTGGCTGCTGCCCTGTGACGCATCTCTGGCAGATGCAGTCCAGCATTCC
>JBBPCZ010143358.1:5327-19956 GCA_037974445.1 Brycinus macrolepidotus | reverse complement strand
AGAGAGAGAGAGAGAGAGAGAGAGAGAGAGAGAAAGAGAAGAGAGATAGAAAGAGAGAGGGAAAGAGACAACAAAAGAGAGAGAGTGCTCTTTCCATGGGAAACAAGGTGAAAACAGGCACCATGCTGTCACACACATGAGGAAAAGACAATCAGGAGGGTCTTGTCACATCCCATTTCCATCAAAGGCACCAGTTTCGGCATCAACAACAACCCCCACTGCTGCCTCACACACGCATGTATACCACACACTCACCATGGGGAGTAACTCAGCAGGTCCGTACAGTCACTTTTTTTTTCCATTTTTTGCATGTATCTTGCTGAAATTTCAGAAAACACTTCAGAGTGGGATTGATCTGAGTACGTTCTACATGACAGCATGTTACACACTTGCCAGCAAATTACAAATATGACCTCAAAATCTGAAGACCACATAACTTTGCTAAGGCTGAAAAGTTGCGAGTGTGTTACCAGCCACTAGCCAGTATCAAAGCAGAAGGAAAAGGCCCTAGACCACGAGGAACCAAAGGAAGAGTTGACGTTAAAGCGATAGTCTCTTAGAAGTAGTCTGAGTAATGGGAGTATATGAGGCTAATGAAGCGACATTAAGCTGAGAAGCTAGTGAGAGTTTAACAGAAGCATCTGAGAGGCATCATATCACACCTCGCTGGGGTGCCGCGGAGTGTGATTCTCAACTCAGGGTACAAGGAGATAAACCAGAAACCATGATTAGTAGCGCAGATTCAGAGCAAAAGATCTGCCGCATGCATTCTGGCCCGAATCCTCCTCAAGCCAGCATCGTCAGATGAGAATCTTTATAATCATCTGCATAAATCATCATATGGTAAAGGTAAAGTGGCATTTGGCAAACGCCCTTATCCAGAGCGTCTTACAGTCATTAGTTACAGGGACAGTCCCCCTGGAGCAACTGAGGGTTAAGTGTCTTGCTCAAGGACACAATGGTAGAAAGTGGGGGGGGGGGGGTTTGAACCTGAAACTTTGTGGTCATCGGGTTCACAGGCAAGTGTTTTACCCTTTACGCTCCTACCACCCGGTCCCACATCTTTCCCAACCAAGTAATACTTTCTGCAAAATATGCTCACCAATTAATCTAAAACTATAACCTTGTTTTAATAATGACTTGATACCAGGGCCGCATTATTAGCCACACATCGCAAGGTCACCATACCCAATGATGACTAGAGGGGGCCCCCAATAATGGTATGTGGGCCAGCGGAAATGCACTGGAGTGACGGAGCTCCATCCAATATGTCTGGGATGAGCTGGAGTGGCATTTGTGAGCCAGAACTAATCATCCAACATCAGTAACTGATGTCCTTGTAGTTGAAATTGGACATGCTGTCATTATAAAAGATGTTGCTACTGGGTGGGAAGATCTCAAGCAACATACAACCATCATGGTAAAAGGGAAGGAGCTAAAGTTCTCAGGAACAGCATTACAGAACTATAACTCCACAGAAAAAATTTAGAGAGTCTCTAAAAAAGTATTCAAAACTACAAGATAAGAACTGGTTGAAATTACCATTTGATTGAGTTAAAAGATGTTCAACTTGTTTCATTCCATCCAAACACGTATTTTAAATCCTCCCCACCAATACTTGTCAACAAAAATTCCAGTTTTAAGGGGGAGAACTCAAGCTGGACTTTGGGGCAGCTCGTGCTTTAAGCTAGAAGGCCTTACCCTTCCTTTAGGAACAGAGGTCAGACTGAGAGATAGGGAGGTGCTGAGGTATGAAAAAGATAGTAGAGCTGGAAGGAGGAGCTTCAGGTATGATCCTCCTCCAAAACTTAATCTCATATCTTCACATTAGGCAGCCCTACCTTAATCCACTAAAAAATCCAAACCACAACAGCATGTTGAAGCCGAGATCTTTCTCCGCTGCCTTGTTGCTCAAGTCAGAAAGCTGTCATCGTTTATTTTCCACAGACAGACCAAGAAAAGCAATGAGAGTTTCAGGTGTTGCTAATTTGTTTTTCTCAAACTCCACCGCCTTTGATGAGGCTGGACTGAGGACCACCACTTTGTTGGAACCACTACCTGTTACTCATATGCTCAGTTTGTAGCTCCATGTGTAATAATCAAGAACAATAAATACAACAGTGGGGCCCAAAATATGATCTTTTCAGAAAAATTTGCACCATGACAGCATCACATCAAAAACCATATTCTATATCAATTAGCTTCACCTGATTTTATGTCCAAAGTAACATTTTACAGCACCACAAAATCAGCTTGGGGTTATAGAAGGGCACAGTGGTAGCCGCCGCCAGCTCAGATGGCACAATGGCAGTAGCCACCAGCTGAGATCAGACCCACAACCTTTAAAAATCACAGCTAAATTCCGCAGCCACTGAGCCACCACCACTGTTCAAGGTCGTCACTGTAGCGCCTGTGTTCTTTTCTAAAGCTTTTGACACCCATGAAGAAAGCCGATAGCAAATTTTAGTCATATCAACTGCAGAGAAAGAATTTATAGCCACTTTCTATCTGCATCTCCAGCAACAAAACAAGAGAATAAAAAGATTTTGAAGAAACTTTAACACAACAATGGATAATCTTTCAGACATACAAGTCAGATTTTTCCACATACGGTTCGTCTGTGTGGTCTGACCAACCATATTTTCCAGCCTCTCTTTATTCCTTAGAATTATGTGTAATTAAGCAGAATGTTTTCATTATTGTGCCTTTAGGACAGATATATGTTAATGAGCTCTGTTCTGAATAGCTGCCCAGTCAAAAAGCAGTTCAGATTGAAACATATCTCCAGCATGAGTGGCTAAACTCCTGTAGGCTAAATAGGTGGTTATGTGTAAATGCATGGGTTTTTGCGACATCATAACCAATGTAACTCAAAACAGGCTATTTTTACTGCTTAATTTCCACATATGAACTGGATGGGCTGGATTGGGAGAAGTACAATTTGAAACTATTTATATATAACACCAAACTCCATTTGTGTAATGTTCTCCTTGTGTTTTTGCCCTGTTCATTAGTTTTTTGTATGTTCCTTGTGTCTTTTTCCCGTTTTCTTGTCTATGTTGTTGTTTACATTCTCCATGTGCCTTCATTTATGTGTCTGTTTTCCATGTGAGTCTGTCACTGTTTTGGTCTTAGCTCCGCCTTTACTCCAGCCCCTTTGTTATCCTGCTCACCTATGTCTTGTTCCTGACTCCGCCCCTCCCCAGGTGTTCTCATTTCCCTAGTTAGTGTAAATACCCCTGTGATTCGGTCTGTGTTTGTTGATTCTTTGTGTATTCTCACCCTTTAATGCTTTGATTTTGCACTGCAACATCAGATTCAGCTCACAGGTACTGTTAATAAAAGTATCAATGTGAGTTCTCCACCTGTAGCAATGCAGTTTCTCCAGAGATACTATGTGGCTGATGTGACATCATACAAGCGTTTTCCTGAGCTAGGCAGGATTTTCCTCCTGGGGAAAACCCTGCTCACTCTGAGAGCGCTCTGCCGCGTCGTCACTGCAGCGCGGGAAATGGCTGCGGGTCCGCCGCGAGTAAGAGTAGGTAATTACAGGTCTGGAGCGCGCCATTCGCTGAGCCTCTGACTGGTTGATAATAGGCCCTTGATTGAGTAATTGTAGGTTTGAGGACCACGCTGACGGGTGGAGTCCGTCATGACGGCATGATCTTTTCGATCATTCATGCCTGACGCACACAAATCCCGCCGAAGGAGCACACTAACAGCCGCTTGGTACAAAATTGATATAATAACCACACTCAAAGGTAATAGTACTTGAGTGGTATTCACTCTGGCTCACTACAGTGGTTAGACCCACAGAGGCAAAAGTGCCTTTTGATACAGACATGCCGTCTGTCTACAGTACACTTAACAAGCACATCAACAGTCAGACTCAGCAGAACCTCGCAGCCATTGTTATGACTAATACTTGATCCCTGAGGGCAATTCAGTGAAAATGTTACTCAGCTAACTTCACTAAAGCGTTCAGAATCCGTTAAGAGCTAACATTATTTCATACAACGTAAGGAACCACACATACACAGTGAGGGAAGTATATGTCCAGTGCATATATCCACTTTAATACACAATGTTTTTTGTACTTTTGAGTAGAAATATGCAGTCATGAGCATAAAATATGTTTAAAAAAGTATTCAGGGGCTATATTAAACTATACCTATGTGTTAAGATTAAAATAACAATAAATCATCTACATATTACTGCTGCAAAATGAAAATATTCTCACGCAAATTGCACCTGGGGTCAATATTTTCGACAACAAGTTTCAAACATGATGAAGGTGAAGGGACTTAGGAACAACATTATTAAACACTCTTGAATGGAAAACTACAGACTCCCAGCAAAGACATTAAACACCCGTGTCAGTACTGGTTCGTTAATATGCAAGTGGAATGCTAATGGAGCCAAAGCCAGACATCTCCGGACAGGGTGTGTCATGCAAGATCTCATAACGAGCTCTCAGACTAATGAAGGAAGGTAAGAGAGAAGCCAACAGTAACTTGAAAAGAGTTGTAGGACAGAAAAATGTGCAAAAAAGTTAAAACTATTGAAGAAAATTAAAGATTCTTCATTCAAGTAAAAAAAAAAAAAAAACTGGCTCAGTACAAATTTCAGCCCAACTCAGTGAAATAGGAGCAATTAGTGAGGCTTCCAAAGAATTGCAAAAATTATAACATTTTGCTTTGAGGGCTAAACTTCAAAAATTCATAACCAAAAAGTACTTGGAGCTATAGGATTTTGCAAGGTTCTCTTATGAAATTAATAGACATTTTCACATTATTGTTTTCTAGAAAATCAATGACATGAACCAAGAGATCTGGGTGAGTTGCTATGGAATAATCCAAAAAAGAAAACTGTAAATATGTAAATAAGATCTGTTGCCGAAGTGCTGCTTTAAACCTTTTTGCACCTCAGTGCTGGCAAGATAACATATCCTGGTGGTGTTATTGCCACTCTTATCAGAGTCACAGTTGTGTAGCTGCTGCAAAGGCTACCATATGGCCCTGTAGCAATCATAAAGCCCCCGTAAGACTTTGAGCTTCAGCTGTTTCTTCTGGTAAATTTATATTGTCTGCGGTAAAGGTATATTGTCTTCAGTTAAGTACCACAGTAAGGTCTCCAACTGTGATCTGTGCATTTCCTCCAGAGACCCTGGGTGGTGTATCCTGGTGTTACTTCATATATGTTCTCCTGAGCTTGGCAGGATTTTCCTGATGAGGAAAACCCTGCTCACTCTGAGAGCGACTTCTTTGCAGCCAGTTTTAGGCGAGCAGTGTCGATGATGGACAGAGGACCTGACCGATGACAGGAGAAATGCGTCCGGCCGCTGATCCACCCCGGGGAAGGGAGCTGAGGTGAAAGTATAATTGTGTGGAGCAGTGGAGTGTGTGAAAGGATTAGGCCTTGGCTACTCCTCAGCGCGCCCATATAAAAGAGCGTCCCTCCCGGGGACGACCAAGCGCCGGCCTGCTTGTGTACTGAAACAAACACAACAGCAGCGGTCATTCATCATCAGCCCGCCTCTCCAGTCGCTCTGCTTGCTCAGCCTCACCCGCGGCCTTGTCTTTTTTCCAGACGTTCTCTCAGAGACGGCTCTGCTCAACATCTCCATCTTCATTACTCACCCAATATTCCCGGCCAGGTAACACAGGCGACCTGCGTGGTGATTCTTTTCACTCACACACCTCCAGAAGCTCCTGCATTTCTCTTTAACCCCTTAAAGTGACTATTCAGCTAAACATCAAATGTACACAGTTATACTTTATCCTAAACTTACTGTTCAGCCAAGAAAAGTGTGCTTCTTTATTAGCGATGCAAGATGTTGTTGGACCCAACAGAAATATACCTGCATTAATAATCAAGTTACCTAGGTAACAGCCCCCAGTGACACAACAAACTCATTTATTTCCATTTAAAAATTTGTCATACAGGATTTTTCCTGCAAACTATAGCAAGACAATAAGATTCCCATCTGTGAACATAAGTGAACTTTTGAGTGAAACTTGATGGATTATGTGATATCCCACATGAATAATTAAGTGTGTTATGTCTAGGACAGATAAGTCATTGTAGAAACCCAGCTGTTGAGCTGGGCTGGTTGAACGCACTAAGTGCTACATGCACATATCACGCCTAGAAAAAGCTGTCTCTAGTATGCACCTGTCACATCTTGAACAATTAGGCTAAGCTGTATGATGTACCATTTTGTATATAACCAGACTACAGTATTTTGAGCAAAAAGAGTAGCTGAAACCTTTTTGAAACCTGAACTTTGTCCATACTTGAGTCATTTTTATGACTTGAAACTGTCTACGTCTTCTACGAAACTATGTAATATGTTTGTATTACACATGCATGGAAAATGATATTGTAAGAGTGAGGAACCGAAGTGTACACTCACACAGGGGTCTTTTGACAATGAGAGTCTGTGTGGTTTTACTGTTTTCAGTGTCACTGAAAACACAAAAAGTGACAGGCATTTATCTTCTATCAGATCTTATTTATTTGTTTATATATGAGACATTCAAGGACAGATGAAAGAAAACAACATGAACTTGATAGACTGACACTGAGATGTATCAGATGAATTATCAGGTATGCACAGTCATTGCTGAGATCACTATCACTGCCCTGGTCAGAAAATTGTGGTGCATCATCTTGGGAGTTGCACAAGCCCATTTTTCAGTGTCATAAGAACAATGAAGGCATACTCACTTGGGCTTCACCAAAGTGCTGCTGCTTCGCCCAGCAGCAGACCCCAGGCCAACAAATGGACACTGCACAAACTCATCATTTCAACATCAATATTGTAAGATAGAACATCTAGCCAAAGCTTTTCTGTGTGTTTCAATTCATGTGGAATTTTACATGACATATTGGATTCGGCCTATAGGGCTTATATTGTTTCTGTTATATCAAAAACTCAGCATTTTGGAGATACATTGTTATGATAACACCATTTACAGTCAGTAGCCTAATAACATTGAAATACTGAACTTATGAAAGGTTCTGTGTCTCCAATACACATTTGAAAACTCTATGAAAGCCGCCTGTTCCACACAGACAAACCTTCTTTGGCCTGTGAGACTCCCTGTCATCACTGAAAACAACCCACTGATTATCACTGAAGTGTCCCAGAATCCAACACCTGTAATGTCTTTACTGTCTGTTTATGGTGGGAAAGGAACCTCTGAGTTTTTTCTGTAGTGCTCAGTGTCACTGGGTTTACCAGTGGTTTGTTAGTGATGCACCGATCTGATGTACTGGATTAGTGCACAATACTAATGTTATTCAGTAGACTGTATACCAGCTTGATGTGGCCTCATTCCATTCTACTTTAGACAGTTAAGACAGTTAATAGTGCAATTTCAATATACTTTCCAGAACAATATAAAAAAAAAATATTAAAAACAATCCCACTGCACCACTTTTTAAGAAAACAATGATACTGAATCAGTAATCAATATCAGCCAGTATCACAGGGTTGCAGAGAGTAGTCGATTGGACTACTAAACGCCGTAAATGTAAATGAAAATGTAGTACCACTAGTTGGATCTGTGCTCAGCAGTTGACTATTGGAGGATAGCACCTGAAATACAGCAGCAGAAAAACAGTAGTGTGTACCCAGGAGAAAACAGTTCTTCTGTTAATAGAAATCAGTGCAAACTGTGCAAAACAATTCTGAAGCCCACACACCAAGCAAGAACAATTCTGCTGATTTTAGGTTTTAGTTGTATCAAGAATAAACAAAAATGTATTTAACTGCAGTGTCACTTTCTGGATTTTTATTCCTCTGGTTAAGATTCACAGTGCTGGGCAAGGGTCCACTTGGTGTAAAAACAACAAACTAGTCCGATACAACAGCATTGCTGTGAGAATATGTTAAAATTCATTTATCACCTAGAGCTGAGACATAGCAATATGTTAATTAATGCAAAACTTTTTAGACAAATTAGACAAATTTTTAAAAAGTGGTGTTTAACTTAAAGATCTGCGCTAACTTTGCTTACATAAATTTCAACTGTATTAAACTTATAGGAAGTTAACAGAGTGTAAGTTAACAGTATGCAGATTACTGATAGGGATAGGTTTGGTTAGGATTTTACTGGTACCAATATCAATACTGAAACTGCTTATCTATACTCAACACTTATCTATACTCTTATTAATTTGGTACTGACTAGTCAGGAACTGGCACCAGTTTACCCCATCACTAATTATTGATCTGTTAACTATTATATATTCAATTACAATTAAGGTTTTAAGGCAGTCAAGTTACTTTTAGTAATTTAAGGTAATTAGTTTGAGTTAATTTTGGGTAAAATCTTTTTTGTACAATAATGCAACTAGAAATACAATGGAACTCTCCCGGGCTGTTCAGTCACTACCCAGCTGTTTTCCAAAATTGAACGCTTTCTCAGACATTCTGCATTCCTCCGTTGGTTAAAATAACCTGTCCCACACTACAGAGTGGCAAAGCTCAGCCACATAAGTATACACTGCACTCCCATCGCCTGACTTCCTCCTGCCCGAATTCTTTGGCAAAAAATAAAAAATAACAGGAGAGAAATACCAAGGTGTGTGAGGCGGGTTGAGTGTGTGGTCTGCTGATGCAGATCTGTGTGTGTGTGTGTGTGTGTGTGTGTGTGTGTGTGTGTGTGCGCCGAGCTGCTCTATATGCGAGAAGTTCCTTCAGCAGTAGACCCCTCTGCCCCTGAGTGTTTGAAGCTGAAGGACAGCATGGAGAGTGGGCTTAAGCCTGAAGGCACACTGCCCACTGGAGCACACACACACATACACACACACAGACACACACGCACGCACACACATACACAGACACACACACACACACACACACCACAAATTCACATCACATACACTCAGACACACACACGCATATGCACACGTCAAGTGCACATTTAAATCTCACACAATCACATCACACACACACACACGTCACATACACATTTAAATCTCACACACATGCACATCACACACCTCACAGACTCTACACAAACACACACAAATACACACAACACAAATTCACATCACACACACTCAGACACACACATACATGCACAAAATCACACAAATTGTCTCTCAACACACACACAAAGACATCACAAGCACATTGCAATCTCACACACATACATATCATACACACACACATACACACACACACATCACACACCTCACAGACTCTACACAAACACACACAACACATATTCACATCACACACGCAGAATCACAGAAACACAGAATCACAGATTCTCTCTCCACACACACACACACACACACACACACACACACAAACACACATCACATGCACATTTAAATCTCACACACCTCACAGACTCTACACAACACACACACACACACAAAACACACATGCCTACATCACAAGCACATTGCAATCTCACACACATACATGCAAACATACACATCATACACACACACACACGCACATTTAAATCTCACACATATGCATCACACACCTTACAGATTCTGCACACACACACAATACACATGTATACATCACAAGCACATTTAAGTCTCACGCACATATTACACACATCACACACCTTCCACACCCACACCCACACACACCTAAACACACAACAAATGCACTTACATCACAAACGCACAGACACACACCAAATACACTCACATGGCACACACATGCGCACACACACACGCATATATCACATGCACACTTAAATCTCACACACATACACATCACACACCTCCCAGAACTACACACACACACACACACACACACACACACCTCCCAGAACTCCACGCACACACACAACACATGCCTACATCACAAGCGCATTTAAGTCTCACACATATATCACACACATTACACACCCTCCAATCACACATACACACACCAAATACACTCACGTGGCATGCACACACACATACACACACTTTACACACAGCAAATACACTCGAACATACACATGCAGACACACAACAAATACACGCACAATCACATTTAAATCTCAGACACTTACACACCACACACACACACACACACACACACACAGACACACACACACCAGTAGCACATAATAACACACATTTAGCATCAGCACACTAACCTGACCAGTAACACTCAATATAGCAGAGCCGTCCATTCAGCAGTGTCACCCATAATTCAACACCCACCTTTCCTCAAATAACTATTAAAGGCCTATTAGACGTCATTAATCAACTTAATTAAAATGTTTCAGTCTAATTCTAGGTGCGTCATGAAGGCCAGAGTTCTAGTGAAGCGTCCCTGTCTATATCTACACAGCGGACAGGAGGTAGTGGCGCTCTCACCTTTACGGCTCCGTGTTTCTCAGAAAACAGCACAAGCTTTTTTTAGGCCGGTGAAGACCTCTACTCTACTCCTTTCTCAGACTAGGCCGGTCACGAGCTTCTGTGGTTACGTCTCTTCAGAACTTCATGCATTTCACTGCCCGGTCAGTGCAGAGGAACACTGCTGGTCATCGTCACTCAAAGTCTACATGAATTTGAAGTTCTCTTTCCAAACCGTGATGTATTTCTGAATTAAATATGATATCAGGGAGGATTCCTGAACAAGCAAAATGACTCTGTTTAATATTCATTTTCTCAACCCACTGGTGCACCGTGACATCATAAAAAAACAGAAGACATTTCAGAAGCAGGTAAAAGTCATTACATTTTGATGGAAACAAGAATGTTTCCGAAATACAAAATGATGAACATTGCTTAATATGGCCTGAAAAGTAGAAATTCAGCTTGAACGTCACATTGCAATAGCTGGCCAGGGCGAATGTTTGAGGTGAAGAGTTATTGCTGTCGTTTTGCGATGCTACTTGCTCAGGATACTTGCATAGTAAGCTACAGCAAGAATCAGATTTATATTTGATTTACATTTGATTTATGCTAGTCTTCACCCTCCCAGTGTCCTACTAAGTAGGTGGAACTGGACATGACTAAATTGGGAAGAAAACTGGGTAGGATCCCCCCAAAACAACAACAACAACAACAACAATAATAATAATAACTGTTCAGGATAGAAAACTTTCAGTTGTCCGATTAGGCAAGCTGTGGAAAAAGGTAATGTTAACCCTGATTGATTTAAAGCTTAGAATCTGCAAATTTGTCAGAATTTCCTCAGTTTTTATTCTCTGCTTACTTTTGTAACTATTAATCAATTATGTCTTAATTTTTAAAAATCAGCTTTAAGTTGGACTCCAAAATTAGTATTAGTATTGATTATTAGTCCTGTAATGGAGTTCATATCCATCTATAACATATGAATGTATTCACACACGCACAAACACCAGTTTGGATAAATGCTAAAGAAGTCACATACACAGCATCACACACTCATGCACAACTGTAGCAGCAGCAAATAAATAACACCTCCAAAGCTAGAGCACACTGGCCCAGAACACAAACACACTCCGGAATATTCTGCACCAGCCCATCAAGTGTGTATGGTAGACTAATACTAAGGTGTTTTGTAGCGTTGATGCTAACACTGAATACTGCTGGATGTACACCATGTTCCGATGTATCCTGTCTAAAAGCTCCACACATTTAAAAGCCTGACAAACCTTTTAAAATCCAAACACACAGACAGAATTCAGCCATCATGTGACAGTCTCTTATGACTTCTTGACCTCATGACCTTGCAGTCACATGGTTAAACACACACACACACACACACACACACACACACAAAACAACACTGCAGCAAAACACCTATTGTATTACTTTCACTTAGGTCACCTAGGTCTCAAAGCAAATATATATATATAACATTCAACAATAAAATTTTTATTTCGTATCATCATAATATCAACTATGTAACATCCACACCCAACTTCCAGGACAATATTATCCAGTCCTTTCCTCTGTCACGGTCATTACAAGGTGAGCACAGAGCAAAACATACACCAGCTGATTGTAGCCAGTTCGGTATTTATGAGACTGCAGAATCATGATATCAACATGATCAAAACCGTAGAAAAACATTTCAAGGCACCAGCTTTAGCTCATCATGTCCCCAAATACATGACAACGTAGTGCACCATAATTATTGCCTCTTCGGTCCCTGAGTAAAACCCTTATTCTAACCCATCACCAGCTGAAGCAGGCCTGTCTGAACTCACCAGGCCGTCGCAGTTGCTGATGGCCACCGAGGCACCCTGTACGTCCGTGATGTCGCCCACATACATACAGCTGCTGCTCAGCGGCTCCAGGCGGCTGCCGTCCGACCCCTGCCACTCCATCTTGGCTCCGGGGGCCACCAGGCGCCTGTTGGGGCGCAGGCGCAGGTGGAACTCCCGGCCGAAGACAGTGACATTATAGTACAGCCTCTGGCCATCCCCACCGGCCTGCTCGTGGGCGTGGCCGGCCGTTTCCGCCTCTCTTCGCCAGCGCCTACGGAACTGCCCGTCTGCTGGACCAGCCGATACCGCGTGCGACAGGAAGCGGCCTTCCCCATCAGTCCGGATGGGCCTCACCAGTCCATAGTCCCCCAGTACGTGCTGCAGGGAATCTGGAAACACACACACACACACACACACACACACAAAAACACACACACAAGCTGATTTTTCTGGTTTGTGAAGATGTGGGGTTAGATCTCATATGCATTACATATGTGTAAATGAATTACATGTCGTGTAATATATATATGGAATATATGGGCTATATATATATATATATATATATATATATGTATGTATGTCCTATACATGTGTTGGTGCATATCAATATGATCTCATATATGATTATCCAGACGGACGGACAGGCGGATTTGTGGTTTGTGATGATGTAGGGTTAGGTCTCATATGCAGTACATATGTGTAAATGTCTTTATGTAATAATATGTCATGGGACATTGTATATATATATCATTATAAACACTCACCCTTATACCTCACTGTCCTGTGTGTGTTTGTGTCAGAGTGAGGTATAACTGAGTGTGAACCTGTCGACTGGTCCAAGTGTTTAAAGGGATATTAATATTAATATTAATATTAATATTAATATTAATGATAACAATCGTGCAGCCATGCAGATGCAGGGGATATTACTAATAATAAAGTGAAACACATTTCTTCTTCCTAAAACCCAACCTGTAGCCTTAAACAGTCTACATGCAATGCAGCACATCTCTCTCTCTCTCTCTCTCTCTCTCCAGCAGCCAGAGGAAGCTGTGGAGCTCTGAGGTCAGGGTGATAATTGCTCTTATGGGATGTTTCCTCTTTGCTGCTGGTTCTGATTCTGCTGCCCCAGGACCGCCGGAACCACCTGCACGCGCCTCGCGCCCAGAACCCCACAAACACGGCCTCGCGCTCACTCGGGCTGCAGGAGAATCTCGAGCTAATTCTCACTTTTCTCAGCTCCCACACCTCCAGACTCTGGCGAGGCTCAGTGGGGAGCTGGCCACACCTCATAAACACACACACACACACATCACACACACACAGCACTGGACTGCATGGCATGCCATCAAATTCAGGAGCAGTTTTTGGAGCATCTATCACATCTGACACTTTTGGTGCTTTATTTCAGTATTAAAAGCAGCGCGCGCGGTGACGCGTGCAGATGCTCCGCACGCAGAAAGTGAATAAAAACGCAACGGAATGCGTACACATGCACGTGAAAGCGCGTGTGCAAACACTGCAAACTTAACACTGTACTGTTTCAAAACGCCGTAAAATTACGATTAATTTAGAAGTAGTGAAAAATATCAATCATCAATAATTCAACGCCACTCTTTCTCGTGCGCGTCCAAGTGTCCATTTGTCACGCGTGAACACACCACAGAGTGAAATTCTCTCTCTGTTTTTAACCCATTCGCCAAGTGAAGCGCCGGGGAGCAGTGTGTGGCGCCACAATTTCTCTGAAGGGTACCTCAGTGGTGCCACCGGCAGACCTGGGATTCGAACCCACGACCTTCTGATGGCAGGGGCAACTCCCTAAACACCAGGACAACCGAGCTAGCGCGTGTGCAAACACTCTAAACTCAACACCGCGTGTTTCAGTTTAAGATTTATTAAGAGTCCTGATGTTCGGTCATCAATAATGTCTCGTGCGTCTTAATCGCCACTGGAAAGTGGGGGAAAGCAATGCATCGGCAACACGCAGCGCGTGCGGAGATGACACAGCACGCGGAGGAGAGCGAGAGAAAGTGGTTTTAAAGGAGATGTAAAAAAAAAAAAAAAAAAAAGTTGACGGAAGCGCTGCAGCTCCGTGCAGGAGAGAGCACGCGCTCCGGACGTACCTGTGCTACTGGCGACGTAGAGGCCGTCCGCGTGCAGGAGGAGCGGCAGCAGGGTGAGGAGCGCGAGGGCGCGCGCGGGCTCCATGGCAGCTCCGCACTGCGCGGGCAGAGGGCTGGAAGTCGCGCGAGGAGGAGAGGGTCCCCCTCCGGAGCAGCACAGGCACGCAGCAGCAGCTCGAGCCGCCTGCAACTTACTGCACGAGGACAGAGCGCCCCTCTCTCTCTCTCACTCTCACTCTCTCTCTCACTCACTCACACACACACACATCCATACTCTCTCTCACACACACTAACTCTCCACAGTCTCCCCTCTCTCTCTCTCTCTCAGTCTCACTC